>BRZM01001077.1:0-27243 GCA_033238685.1 Lates japonicus | reverse complement strand
GAGTGGCTGGCTGTCATGAATGCGTAATACATTACAAATGTGTGCAAGAACCCACAGAGGAGTTTCCATTTGATGCTGTTCCCACAGAAGCTTACCTGTCTTCTAGCGGAAGACCATCTTTTCTTCGCTCCTTCTCCACCTGAAAATGAAAGAAAAGACACTTCAGTTAATATGCTCAAACTAGCGAACGGCAACCTTTTTATTCTACATCAACACTGAGGCTTGTAAAGAAACCTTATTTTGAGACACTCCACCAACTGCTTTGATATGATTTCACTGTGCATCTGCATTTTATTAGTTCTTGAAATGTCAAACAATTTTATTTAGCATAAAATATGATTTCACTGTAAATAAAGCAGGAAATCCAAACAGAAAACTGGAATAGCTTTGGGAAACAAAAACTGGCATTACATCTTTTCCACCCTGACTCCAAATTAGACAGCAGGCAGTAATTTCTGCCAGTGCTGGCAGAGTACACTCTGGTTCTCAGAATAAAACAATGAACATCCAGTTCGTTGTCCACTGCATGTTCTCACAGTGTGCCTACAGGATTACTGAATGAATACATCGTTTCTGAAGATCAGTGATCAAATAAAAACATTGTTGTAATTGGTAATCTGACTAGTAAAAGTGGGATCTAAGAGAGGTACTTTTTACTGTCGTATGAAGTATACTCAACATATTTGGTATTTTTAATTCATTTGTTAATGGTATAGTTTTGTATTGGTTAAAATATCTATACATCCATTAGCCTAATTTCAATGCTTTGCTAGCAATGGAGGAAAATTAATCAACATGATTAATAACATCCAGTTACAGTACAGCCCTCCATTCTTATTTCTCCTTCTTTGCATCTTTAATAATATATTTCCTGCAGACTACAGAGCATCCTCCTAGACATTGTCACGGTTGTTACAAATCATGTCAACTAGAATTATTGGGAAAAATCTAATTATTCTAAACCACGTGCACACTTCTAACCATTTCCTAACTAGATTACACTGTGCATGTCAACATACTGCATGTACTGGGTTCATGTCTCTCGAAAGAACATTTGACCAGCAGTGCACTCAGTAGTTAATTGAAACTGACTTGTCAGTATTGCAATGGTGTAGCTTGGATCAAATCTGATCACCTGATTTGAGTAATAGTGGTGTGTAAAGACCTCAGCAACTTCATGACGGATAGAGGCTAATATGGAAAATTAGTTCTGGCCTGTTCTGCAGAATATTACAAGCCTGTAGTACTGCACAAAAACCGTAAACAATAAACATGCGGCTTGAAATAGATAACTGAATTACGGAATTACAGCACAGTGGTACAAACACGGTTAACTACAGTGTGGTAGGTTATGTGCACCATGCATGGCCTACAGAGATAAGCTCTGTTCTCTTCAAACGCAGAACATACAGTTTCCATAGGAACAATCTTATGGCTACATTACATGGTTTCATGATCACACCACAAAACAACACCAATGGAAGACGTATGCAAGTATAGTGGCTGTCTGAGCAACACAACCATGGATCATGATTTGTCAGGCATTTTATTGTACCTTTCTCATCTTTATGGAAAACTACTAATAACACACCAAATCCAAACAGACACACCTTTAAGAACGTACTGATGTTTGTACAATTAAAAAGAAATTACATCTTCACAACAGCAACATGCTCTGTTAACAAAGAGATTTTTTTTTCCCACTAAGGTCTCTGGTTATATCATGTTAAGCCATTCTAGGCAATGCTGCAAATCAAAGAGATTGCTTTATGGCAACCTATAGGATTTTTGAATCGATGTGATGAGGTATCTTGGTGTGTAAGCCATTTAGTTCACTGAATCTCAATTTTGTTATTTTAATCCTAAAACAGTTTTTTCCATTGAATTTACAGGTCCATCAAGATCCTTTGCTTTCTCATGTTTTAAATTTTGGAATATGACATTAGATACACCAATGCTATCTATAACTACATATCCCTTGTCTAGACAAAAGAAAAAAGTTACAAGTTGCAGCTTGCAGTTTGCAATTGTTGTATCTTTATTTTATTGTGCATTACACCCTAGCACATTTTAAGCTTGGTATGTTAATGGCTTGAGTGAATGACAGAAAACTGATTTTCCAGCTGATTAAGCACAACAGTGACAGAACACACGCAACTGCTGCTTGTTGCAGCAAGAGGGCCTTTAAAGCAGAGCGAATATTCAAAAGCAGAAGCATTTGTAAATGAATTGGATTCTAGATGCAGGGATTTTAAGATGAATGCAGGGATTACAATTTTAAGGACAAGGGTTTGTATACAAAACACAGAGCCTGGCAGATGAAAGAGATGGAAAGTGAATTAATCTGACAGTTACTAGGGGACTGGAAGCTACTGATTTATACTTGCAGCCAATTCAAACATATGATCCTTAGTCAAACCTAGAACACAAGTCAACTACATCACAAGAAGTATGAGATGAAAATGGCAACAATTACGAGCTCTAGTTGTACACACAACATCTGCTAAGTTATGCCTGCTGCCCAAATTTGATTTAAACTATGTGTCACCGCACATGACACTCTACCTCCTGCATCACCACTTCAATGAGCCTGCAGCAACATGCACTACTTAACCAGCTGACCACGAGCAGGACTGGAGAATAGAAGAAAGACATCCATGTCATGCTCTATTTCACATTGCCCATGTAACTGAGACAGTCACTCCATTCAATGCTGCCTATCTAAACATGACACCTAACAATGTCAACAATTCTGCTATCTGCCAATTGGTCTGCAAGGTAGGGATGAGTGGAAAAAAACACGTCCAAACACAGATGTACACTCCCCCCTTTCCCCCGTCCTTTACACCATCTTAATTTTCTTAAAAATTTATTCAACATTCAACAAGAATCAACTCTTCCTGCATTATCTCTGGTCTATGGCAACTACAGCAGGCAAACATAGTAACAGTTAACTATGAATATCCATTTTTGTAGAAGGTAAACCTTTTATCTATTTAACATATATCAAATTTAACAAACGCCTACCATTCAACCTTTAAAAAACCCCGACTTAACTTGTTTTAAAAATACTTTTGTGATATGTGCATCACTGCATTACTGATTTTCAAGGCAACCGAACTGTCAGTGCTGTCTGTTTACAGAGCCCTGCAGAAAATGCCACACCCCCCTCAGGTAACATGACAGTCAGCTGGGGACCTCATGACAGGTTATCAGTAAACACTGGACTCCAGCTGTTTGTGCTGGCCCTGCTTCATAAATACTTAATCCCCACATCCACCAACTTGAAAATGTTCAGAAAACTGGAACTCAGATCCTACAAAACCAAACAAAAAGAAGAAGCAAAAAACCTGCACAACAAACTGCAAAAATGTAAAGTAATGGTGCAGAAAAATAAGTAGCATGCAAAGAACTGCAAACTAGCAATCAGACTGCCTCATTCCTAACGTGCTCTCAGTGTGTACTGGTGACTCAACTCCACAATGGACACTATGTACAAAAGAAAATAAGGAGGAGCCACATGGCAGGTGGCCTCTCGCTCCGGTCTCATTTCAGAGGCGTGTATTGAACTGCGGCTACAGGCTCGATAACTGCAACATAAGCACTAAAGCTACGATCACAAAAATCGTGAATTGATAGTATTGATCTTTCCTTACATAAACGACTGAATATGCACAACTCAGCTGGCTGCAAAGTGGAGCCAAACACAATGAGGGGATGCACCAACCACACACGTGTTCATGCATCTGGCTGCATTTGAAAGCTGTCGTTAGGTGATCTTATGTTTTGCATAGAAATACTCTCAATTCCTCCTCCACACACACACACACGCACGCACACACACAACACCCACCCCAGAAAAAAAAGATTACCTGAAGCGGGACTAACGGGTCTGCATCCTCTGGCTGCCAGACCTCGACCACGCTGGTGGACATCTGACTCAGAGCTTTGTGGGAGCAAGAAATTAAATTAACAAGTGAGGTGTTGGGTTGGAAATTTAGCAACACGGATAAGACAGACGAGTGAAAATGCACCAAATTTAAGGAGTCGAAATAAATAGGAAGCAAACGGTCAAATCCCCTTTATTATTTCTGGTTATAACAAATGATTAAACTGAAACAGAGTGGGTGATAATCACTCAGACAAGTGAGGAAATGACTTCGCCTCGGCAGTCTGACAAAGGCTGTTTGCTAGCTGCTTGATTAGCAGGAAGGTTAGCTCGGTGGCTAACGAACTTGAAAACACATCTACTGCTACTGCAGTACTACACGACTACAGAGTTAGCTTATTGCAATGTGTACCTTTATTACAGTGACAACAGAAACCGTCAAATACCAGCTTTAAGTCCCAATAATATGCTAACTTACTTCCCGGTCGGAAGAAGTTATAGTATCGTTTAGAAACAGCAGAGGGAACTGGCAGCTAGCATGAACTAGCAAGCTGACACAACACTAGCGACAACCCTCTTCCAAGTTGGTAAAAAATTAAAATATGCCCAAGTCACTTAGTGAAAATGTAATCAGAAAATTTCTCGCCTATGTTGAGTTTATATGCTGTTTGGACAATGTAGCTCGCTGCTCATTTTCCAGCCTAACGTTTGCTGTCAAGTCAGCCAAGCTAACTTAACGTACATTTCTAATTTTTTCCAATGGTCGTTTTAACGTTACACCCCCTCGAAGCGGAAAATGAAGGTGAGCACAAACCTTGCAACTGAGCCCCTCCGTGCTGGACGCAGGGTAAAAGTAACTGTAGTATTCCTAATAGTATATTGATCCACGTTTTCCTGTGACAGTGGCTGCCTTGTTGGAAGTCCTGTAGCCCCGCCATGCTGCCCTCTCAGCTAGCAGCCTACCTTGTGTTTCGCTGCGTTGGTCTTTCTTTCTCTCACCGAGCAGCAGCAGCAGCGGCTCCAGCAGCAGCAGCAGCACCACCGCCTCCCCCCCTCCCTCAGTCCCTCCCCGCCTGCTATGGCTCAAACACATTGTACAGTGAGGGGCAAACACCGGTGTCACTTGCAACAAGGCTGTTTACGTGTCTGTTGTTGAAGATAAATCAAACAAAGCTGACCAAAAATGCACCATTCAAAGATATACATGTATAATGTACTCTACAGTGGTGGAGAGTTACTTATTACTGTACTCGGTACTGTACTGGATTTTTCCTATTGTAGAATACTTACACTCTGCTACATTTCAGAGATAAATATCTAAATATCAAGAGTGCAACCACCCACGCCCCCCAGATCTAGTTTTAAGAATTTAATTGTTTTAGTTTATGTTGAACTTGTTATGTTTTTATCAAATTGGCTCCATTTTTTCTAAGTTTCAAGTAATTAACACACAGAAAACTTCTGGCAAGATCGTGTTATTTCATCACAGGAATACTACAAGGCTACAACTATAAATTCTTCTAATTCATATACATATTCAAATGGATTTTGTTTGACGAACAGTCAAGAATTATCATAGAAAACAATACAAAGTATCAAATATTCACATTTGAGAGGCCGGTATATGCTTAAAAATGACTTAAACTATTAATACACAAAGTGATTCCCAGTTAATTAACTGTCAATTGACCCATCAGTTAATCAACTTATCATTTAAGCTTTAATATACTGATTAGTTTCTGTGTACATGGGGAGATAATAAAAGTGACATGGAGGTCAATAGGGGCCTGACAACAAAGTTTTGCCCCTGGACCCCAAAGACAGTTAATCTGCTCGTGGAAATATTGTACTTTTTACTCCACAGCTACTTGTATTGGTGAATTTTTTAATACTGATGCTGTTACTCAAATAAGGGATCTGAATACTTCCTCCACTGCTGGTACTTTTCAGACTTGCCACATTATTTATTAGTAGGAAGTGACTAAATACATTTACTCAAGTACTGTACTTAAGCACAGTTTTGAGGTAATAGTACTTTGCAAGAATGTCTCCATTTCAGAGGGAAATAATGTACTTTTTACTCCACTGAATTGATTTAATAGCTAGTTAATGAATCTGTATTAATAATTCAACAATATATATAACAGTATAACACTATAGGATTTTACTTATGACTATATTTACAGACTTGTTTACATTCTTTAGTACTGAAAAGTAACTACTACTGAACTTACTCAAGTACTGTCCATCTTATGCACAACCTTCATGCTTCTACTGTATTACATCTCAGAGGAAGACTCTTTACTTTTTACTCCACTTTGTGTATCGTATCTATCGTTAACTACTAATTCAGAGATTAGAATTTTAACCATGTAACAAACCTCAACCAGCCACAACAGTGAAATGCTACTTATACATATATGCATCAGTATTATGATTATTATGACTAATATCTTAGTCATAGTGGCCATTTCTTCTCAAAACCACTATATTTTTTACTGCAAGTGTACTCTGCTGATAAGACTTATACTGTACTTACATAGGGTTTTGACTGCAGGACTTTTACTTCATTTACTTTTCTCTGATTTGCAAGTAAATCCAGCTCTGAATACCTACCAACAGTCTGCTAATAGAGCTGTAAATGTTACTTGATTGGGACATTGAGTAAAACCGCATGCAATAAAATCTATCTATTCACACCTCAGACTGGTTTTATATAATCTCATGTTCTTCCGCGAGCCTGTACTTTAGATTAAGTGGAAGTCATTGTTGATTTTTGTGAGGACAAAACACATTTAACCTGCAAAGCCGCAATTAATAGTGGTCTTTAAGTTAGTGACAGTGATGTTAAACTATGCACAGCCTACTTGCGAAGCTTCAACTTTCAGCATCTCTGACTCATGAATCATAGGACAGGTCGGGCAGGTACACACATGAACATATACTCAGGTTACTCCTTTGCAGGTGTGTCAGCTCCACCAAACAAAACTACAGCGACGCATTTATGTATTTATTTTCCTGGATCAGCATGACTACAGTCACCAGTGCACTTCTAACATGGGATTAGGGTTTCACCTACATTTGCATATGCACATTGTTTAGTAGCAGATTATCCTGATCAGTACAATTAACTGAATTTATGCATTAGGAAGGATTATAAATAGAAAACTGTCAATGCTTTTAATCAGTAGGCTGCAGTATGTTTGCAAGGATATGTATCTGTCACATAAAATTTGTCTCTTAATACCAACATGTTCTCTCTTTATGGCTTACAGGTAAAATAGCTTGCATTAACAAACATAACAAGTCACAATTCAGCAGAAACTAACAATATGTTTCCATATCACATCTACTGGAAAAGAAAACTAAACTGATGAGTAAGACAAGGAGAGCACAGAGCACATTTGAAATTTAAATCAACAAACCCAGATGCACTGGCCATGACAACCAGGTCACTGAGTAAACACAGAACACACAACGATCTGTTTTGCATCTGGTTTGACAGAAAAAAAGGAGCAAAAAAGCAGAGGTATAGTCATTCAAGATTTGTCATGACCAGAACGTTTTCTGTTCACACCTCTGGAAAAAAAACCTAGATAACAAAAGATGCAGAGGCCTGGTTTAAATGCATTTGCTGCACACTGCATTTTGGAATGAATACAATGGCAGAAGATGGCTTGTAAAACTCAGGGGGACATTTTATTTGCAACACAAGAAAAACAGATTCTGCAAAAAAAGTAAATGTAATTTAAATATTTACAGCTCTTGTAGACAAAATAAATCCTAAACACATCCTCTGTAATTTAATTCTCCTGTCTTTAGACTTTTTCCTTTTTCCCTCCAAACAAGAATACAACAAAAGGGACAATGTAGAGGAAAAAGTGCACAGGCATTTGATTCCAAACCATCTGTTTAAACCATATAAATTAGATCACTGGCGACACAGATGTGTTCAGTGTTGATTCCTTTCCATCATCAACTTGGAGTTCTCAGTTTTCATGCAAACAGGTGTCCCAAAAAGTCTGGCTGCTAAGTTGTGTTTATTGCAGAACCCCTCTCACCCCTCACAGCCACTAATGGACGGTTCAGTCTCTTCTCTGGTTGCACCAAAGCAACATATCTGCTGATAAAGTCTCTTCTCTCATCTGTTGCAGCAAAATCACTAATATCTGTCTTTATTCACAGCCCGCCACAGGTCTTTGATACAAATCTGTGTGCATTTTAACATCTGTGCAGAACAGAAACTAGAAATTTAGAGACCAGGTATGGAGGCTTCAAACTGTTAAGCTCTTATTTTTTCCCTTATTGTGTTCACAGGCTATAGAAGACTGACAATCAGTCCATGTAGTCAAAGTCCTCCGGGATCCCAAAGGCTTTATTAATGCGGCTGTCGTCGAAGGCAAACTTCTTCTTTGTCCATGACTTGATGGCAAAAATATTATCTGAAAACAGAAATAAATATCTTTCAGTAATGCGCTGACGTACAATGATAAACCTGCCTCTGATGTGAGAATATCTTTTTGGTATACCAAAACCCAGTAATCAATCTAATACAGTTTAGTTTATGATATAAAATGAGTTTCTTTTGAATTGAGAAGTGATTCATAAGACAAGCTGAAAACTGAAATGTGTCACCTGTCTAAAGAGTAAATCAAACAGCTTCCTGTAGACTAATGCCTGTCTTATCAGGAGCTTAAGTCAATAAACTCTGAATCATGCTAATGGTATTGCCTTTTCCCTGAGTCTTGCAGGATCACTGTGCTTCAATTCTGATACGACAATATGCAGCAAAAGTGCAAGTAATTACCTGTGTCGGGGCTTGTACGTGAGTATGTGTCTTTTCGTGGGTGTGTCTCAGTGTGACAAGGCTACAGTTTAAAGCTATGCAGCATAATTTTCAAAAAAGAAGGTCTTGTCCTGTCTTCTGTTGCAGCCACAGGCAATTCAGCACGTTAAGCAGGATTGTTACTTGCCCTCGGGGTCTGTTGTGGCCTGCTAGATAAGGTAACATAAGTGCTCTGCTGCACTGAAATAACACCAGCTGCAAAGCAACAATACCAGTGCACGTATGTTTTGTGTACACAAAAAAGGCACACAGAGATAGAGCCACCTCTTCCATCTATCCAAGAAATATATTACCAACTGTTGTGTTGATTTTCCTGCAATTGGTGAGCACAATGTGAAATTTAGAAATTTGGAAATTTATTGACAATGTACTGAAAGAGCAGCCAAAATAATGCTAGTGGTTGTAACATAACAGATGAACATTACAGTTTGTAGTAAAACAAAAAAAAAAAGTTTCTCAAAAAGCTGTTGCAGACGGTGCTGTGAGGAAACATTTTTTATGGTCAATGCCACCTAAGGCGTGTTTGTTCAGTAGTGTCCACCGCAGATGAGGGAAGTCATGGCAGAGTTGGGTATGACTCAGTTTCTTAAAATTAGTATAATTGTATGGAAGTAAAGCAGAAATGTGCCAGCTTAAACTGACAGCGTGACTCTGTTGACCAGTAACAGGAAAAGTTGACCTGAGGAGTCAAAACACCACAGGCCTGGCTGGTTACCCATGATCCCCAGAGGTCGGCTGTCTCCAAGGTTACTACTCAGGTCAACTAACGCACACACAGACCCTAAGTGCTGACTGCCAGGAGATGACATGTTGGACACAAAAGATCCATACAGTCCGCACTTTGTGATTTTGAGTGTTTTAAAGAGTAATCACCATCCATCCATGGTTTTCTTTATTATATACATGTAAAACTGAATATAAAACTGAATATGTTTGGGTGTTAGACTGAAAAAAACAATCTGAAAATTGTCCATCACAATTCCCTAAAGCACAAGGTGATGTTATCAAATGTCTTCTTTTGTCTGTACAACAGCAAACTTAAAATATTCGATTTACTGTAATGTAAGACAAGGAAAACTAGCCAATTCTCACATTTTAAAATGACTTAAATTATTAATTGATCATTAAGAATAGTTTTAGATTATCTAACTGATTAATCAACCGATTGTTTCAGCTTGATTCCAGACTTATTAAATGTATTTGCGTTTAATAGATAAGATGGCTTACCTGTCCACCTGGAAACAGCTTCTTTTGCAACAACATTTGACTTTCCTGCAAAACACAATTTACAATCAATATATGCATTATACATAGTGTCTGCAACTTGTGGTTCTTTCATTTTATCGGGTAAATGTAACACTATTCTCTCCAGTCAGTTTTGCAGTATTGCTCAAAACAAGGCATCATCACATCTCTGTGATGAAAACTTACACTTTCAGAACAAAGCTATTTCAAAAGATTGCCACTAAAAATTCACTGTATAAAGACTATGAAAAGTAAAGTGTCATATTACAGGTAATAGAAATAGACATTATTGTGCGTTTTGTGTTGTACATCCATACAGTATGAATAATTAACTGAGTTTCATCTCTATGGTAATCCATATTTATAGGCAAGACTCCACACATTCTGTGTGTATGTAAAATAGGCCAAACAAATAAAAGCTTAACATGAAAGCTCAATTGAAAGTCTGTCATCCTCAGAGCAGAAAATGTTTTCTGTAACTAATGTTACATGTGTCGCATGTGTCAAGTGTCACAAAACACTGAATGCTAGACAAAAAAAAACAAAAAAAAAACATACTGGCAAAACAAACATAGAAGGCCTGCAGCAAACAATAACCGTTAGGGAGGAAAGTTTGGTCAGTGATGTGATGGTTGGATGGCAGCAGCTATACTGTATGAAAAAGCGGTATAGTATTAAATTGAAGTGGACAGTTTAGCCTCCACTTCCCCTGCAGCTGTAGCTGGAGAGGATCCATTTAGAAACCTGAAATGGAGCTGAACAATGCGCTCTAACTCGACAGCTCTCTATTTCTGAGAGATATATTTAGTAATCTATAAAACTGAATCCTAAACAACAGCAGGTTACATGATTTGGTTGCTATGCACCTGAAATAATCTCTTTACCTTTTAGCAGTATTTAAGAATAACATTTTATTGATGCCATGGTAACTATCCACAGACACTGATGTAGCTGCTGTACCAGTGGGACTGGGCTACGGCTGCTGAAAATTCAGCCAAAATATCTGGTATAGCTGTCACAGTTGGTGTTAAGTAGTTCCATGAGCCTACAGGGGAAACTCTCTCCACACCATCTCTACAGTTATTTCAGCATTTATTAATAATGCTACAGTGAAAAAATTCACAAAAATAAACAGCAGCTGCAAGTGGGAGGGATTGAATTGAATAATATCTGACTCATCGACCTGAAGTTGTCGTTATTTAACATTTAAACCACAATGTTAAATAACGACTACTTAAGGTTCATGAGTCAGAAGTTATGCATTTCAGTCCCTCACCAATTTGGATGGCAACACAACTAAAGGGTACAAATATCTCAACCACCACCAAACGGACCCTAGCAGCTATCATGGAAAAATGAGATTTGACTTTTGTTTACCTGCTCAATTTATTTCTTCTTATTTTTTTAATTAGTTTATTTGCTGGGAAAATGCCCAGTGATCAACAAAAAGAACAAACCACAGTGAGTCTGAGTTAACCTGGATGATGAATCACTATCTGTTGTTCTTTGTAGTTTATATTCTCCCTTCAATGTGGTTCTATATTTCTGAGTGCATGTTCAAACTTTTAAACTCTGATTTGTTTACACACATGGCGTCATACCTGCCATGCACATAGCTCTGATTTCTATGAGATGTCTTTTGCCCCTCCCAAGTTTGGTTGGTTTTTAACCTCACCTGTTACCACAGCAGCTTACTGGTACCTTGGGTGTGGCTACAATTGTTAAACATTTTGACCTGACAAATCTATGTAAATCAAAACACTGTCTGTCCATTCTGTCGCTAGCACATAGGCTAGTACTGTCAGTGGTAATTACAGTGAGCATGACGGTGCTTTTAACTGTAATTTGGGTCCGATCTAATAAGAAAAGCAATACTTATAAACCTAGACCAATCCACAAATGTATTTACATTTTGGTTTCAGTTGGATTTGCAAAAAAATTTGGTGTTTTTTTTTAATCCCAATACCTAATATGCTGTTGTAGCAACAGCTTACTTGTATCTATGGGTGTGGAAACCACAATCAAACATGCTCAGGGCCAACAACATCTCCAATACACAATAATTAGTACATAATTAATAGTAGTGTGGGTCTGGTTTCATGTGAACAGAGATGAATTTAAGGAAGTAAGTCACGCTAGGGCAAGCCTACTTTTGATTCTTGAAAGACCCTTCACTATTGACTGGAACAGCTTTTCGAAAGCAGAGTATATATTCAACAACTACAGATGTGTTTTTAACTTTATTATGGTGAGTAATTTTGATTATTCTCTCACAATCCTTCTTTAAAAAATCCTTAAAATAAAAGGGAAAAATGTCTCAAATATATGTGTAATGATATTGTTGCAGCAGATGTTTGCTTTAAAGATGCTCTCTGAACCAATGATTAATAACATCTGCATGAACATAAGCAGGAACAGGTCTGAGCCCATTCTGCAAGTCTAACCCCCTGCAGCAGTAGACATAACATAATGTCAAACACTCTGCATAGCTGCACAAAGCTCTCAGGATACAATTCAAGTTTCACTGGAGGGAGATGGTTATCAGTGACAAAGCAGTGTGTGTGTGTCTGTGTGTGTGTGTGGTGTAGTTCAAAAAGAAGAAAATAAGACCTGCAGGCAAGTGGAGACAGTGATAAATGTGAAAACAAAGCACAAAAGACTGAAAGTAAGAGAACGCTTCTCCTTTCTCTATATCATTAACTATAGCAGGTTCACCTGTCTAATCTACATTATATAACTTTCAACTTCCACAATACTAGTACAAGTTGATGCCGTACACACACCAGGGTCAGGGGGTTGAAAGTTCTGCCATAGCCTCAGCTTTCAGTGAGAGGGGCCAGATCTAGAAAGAGCTGGGGCATCTACTTTCACCAGATCAACACAAATCACTGCCACAAATTCAGTTCACACAAATGTCAGCTAACAAACAGGACAGGCCCTGGATTCCACATATTTCCCCTGGGTACAAAGATAAACAATATCCAAGTTTCATTTTCAAACACCACCATATGATCATTTGACATTTAAAATTTTAGCTTTATTTGACTTAAATGTTTTAATTCTATTTACATCAGCCATTTTGTATTTTTTTTTTTTTTTACACACTGTTCAGATAGCTGTTTAAAAAAACCCCGTACTCTCCTGGCAATGGGACTGGGACTCCAGCAGCTGTTGCAATGATTACGTTTGGCAAAGTTTCTGCAGAGGGACCAACTATGTGCTCATCAAGTTATTTCTCTGGGAAACACTAAAAATGTTAAAGGTTATGGTGGAATTTTAAATTTTGACTTGCTTTGGCAATAAACTACCTTTGCTAACTTTACTGTATTATCTACTATCTAGAGAATATTTAGAATGTACACTATAACTGCACTAGAAACATTTACTGTTTCTTTAAACACACTGTCCCTTGTAAGAACCAGACTGAAAACATTATTAGATTTCTGTTGCATTTACGATGCCATTTCTTCTTCTCTGGTTGAATTTAGCTCTGCTGGGAGTTAAAGTCACATCCAATTTGCATTTAAATTCAAATGAAGAACCTTTTTGGCTAAAGAGTAAACCACATGCCTCCTGATATGAATGAGAAATGTGGCCTTAATTATGTTTTCAGTATATACTATATCAAATACTCAATATACTGGACATTCATCCCAAACAAGACCTCAGGCTGTATTTGATTTAGTGGCCTGTGATCTAGTTGACTGAGTCTTCAACTAATGATTATTTTTTACAATTACCCTGCCTATTATTATATTGATTAATTGTTTTGTTTGTAAAATGACAATGACAATTTCTTAAACCACACACTGACATATTTAAATGTATTGTTTCATCTGATCTGACCAAAATTTTAAAAAAAAACAAAAAAAAACACACACTTAAGAGGTCTTTAAAAAAACAACCAAATATTCAGATATAAATAATTATTTGATCAGATGATTACAGAAAAAAATGTTTTGTCATTAGTACATTAGTCAGGAATTATCTGTCAGCATACCTGCTGGGTGACTGTCAGCAGACAAGACAATATTGTCACGTTGGAGTGGAAAAAACCAGCAGAACTACGTGCAGACTAACTGCACGCCTGGTGTAACATTGGGAGGTGCAGGTAAACAGACCAGATATTTTTATGACACCACACATGTCACATGTGTACATAGAGTAACACACCCCCTTTAGTACAGGTCAGCTGTAACATGAACACAAAGCAGCACAGGATTTTTGTAATACCACTAACAGCTGTGTATGTAGCATGGCCATACCATAAAAGAGCCAGTAAGTAAGTCATGCCTGGTGGCCTTGTCTTTGTGTTTTAAAAGCTTTTAACCCTCATCTCTCTGAGCTCAGAGGTCAGAGGTTACAAGGTTCATTTAGACTGCAATTAAAACTGACACACGAGTGTTAAGACCAGACCAGATAGAAGATTCGTCTGTTTGAAGGCAGGAAGGCTCAGCATATTCACACTTTGTGTCTTGTCAACATGTAAGCAGTTTGTGGTTTAACTGGGATAGTTCAAAACTGACATAAGAAGGCATAAGAAGGCGAGTGACCACTTGTTATAATTTCTCACTTCCTCACGTCACATTCGATTTTAGCCGTGAGAAACTGTGACTCTGCTGCTTAACAGACAAAGTGCAGGTTTTGTTTTCAGCCGTACATTTAGAGAAGAGGTCTGTTGTGGCCTCAAAATCTTGTCCTGAGTTGTTTGATGGAGGGAGATAAACTCTATTGTATTTGAGAGGATTGTTGTGCTTTACGCACATTATACATATTACTGACTAGTGTTCATCATTACATATGAATGTGGTCATGTGTGTCCCTGGCCACTACTGAACTTAACATAAAGCTTCTGTATGTAACTATTTTCTAATACTCTTTGGTTGAAATAGCTCATAAACATATCCCACTGTGGAGAGACGCTGTCTGTGACCCAGGCTCATTAAACAGCTGTACAGAGATAATTGCCATCTAACCAATCAGAGAAAGACAAAAGTCAGGGGTGGGAGCTCATGGCTGTCAATCATTACATGAACCACACTTCTGGTCTACCACCCCTCTCCGACTGAGGTTTTGACCTTGTGTAGCAGTGGTGACAGATATCTGCATCAGCTGAGACAGTAAACATGATGGGGATATAGGTGAAGGGCTGGGCAGAGCAGGTAGAGGGAGGGGTGGGCTCAGCACAGGGGTTTGCTTTCAAGTCTAATGCTAGTGCTAGTTTGATTTCCAGTATTTGCATATTTTAGCTTTAAGCAATTGGATCCAGGTATCTCTTTAATGTATTTGGATGCATTCACACCTTATTTAGAGCTACCTGAACATCCAAGATAGCGTTCAGTGAAATGTGTGAGGAGGGATGTAAAATATGTTCTGCCACATCCTGCTTATGTTTTTTTTTTTTTTTTTTTTTTTTTTTAGCACTATGAGTAGGTGCTTTTAATTGGTGGCCAAGTTCACTGCAGCTCTGTTTACTGGTGTTTTTTCTGGATATCTTTTCCTTTAATGTATCCATCTCTGTGATGAATGATTGATGAGCTGAACAGCTTTTAAAAAGTGTGAAAAATGTTAACATCTGCCAACAGCACCAAGGTCTTTGTTTTGCCAGTTTATGAGAGGCTACGCTGGAAAAAAAACCCCAGCTTATAATGCAGAACTCTGTTTATTATCCAGTGTGAAAGCACTTATTCGTGGTGGCTTTAGTCAAACAGAAGCTCCTCAAATGCTTTGCATCTTGGATGGTGCCCAACTCAGTCCCTCATTTTAATAAGAGCTCCTCACTGGCTGCAAACAACACCATCTGCCTCCATCAGCCACCTGATGTTAGACTCCAGTGCTCCATCTTATTCTTCAGTGAGTCCAGTTTTAAGCTTTCTGCTGCAGTGGCTAAACACACCAACTAAAAGCTTGTTGTCAAGTGATTTTAAGAATTATCACCTGGCTTGTGATAACCTCACACACTCATGTTGTGCAGCAAGATTTAATATCTGGGGACAAACAAGAGCTGACTGAACCAACCAATCATGTTCAACACTTCTCTCAAACCTTCCTTGTTCTCAGAGTGTGACATGACACGCTTCATACACATACAGTGACCAGAAAAATGTAAACCTCTTTATAATGTTGTGCAATCAGTACAAAAAATATCACTCTACTGAAGCTTGTAATAAAATAGATATAATACCGTTGAATACGATTCCATATAACCCCATGACCTCAACATTTGGACATTTAATCCAAAACAGCTGCTATCAGTCATTCACTGTGTGCAATTCCATTTTCAAATGTGCAATATCTGTATTTAGTTCATTTTCTGTCTCTATGTATAAAGTCCTGTGTATATTGCTCTTCTGTTAATATTTTTTATTACATTGTCATGTTTATACTATTATTTTTTTTATATTTTTTATAGCCTTATCTTGTTTTTATCTTGCCTTTACTCGTATTAATGTCTTTTTCTATCTTTTCAATCACTTATGCTGCTGCAACAATGTAAATTTCCTCATTGTGGGACTAATAAAGGATTATCTGATCTTATCTTCATTTCAATATTACTCTACTGGCTTGTGTGACATTTTACAGGGGGCTGGATTTCTCTGGTCAGTGACTGCAGGGTGACTTGATTGATGCTGAAGCATCAAAAAGTGACTTTTTGATAAAGCAGCTCAGCTTGTGTCTGTACTCACTCATCTCTTCGACGACTTCTGGGTCACATTCTCTGTACTTCTCCAACTCGGCCTGCAGCCGAGTTCGCTCCTCTCTCAGAGCCTGCAGCTCCTGCAGCAGGGAGCTTCTCTCCTTCTGCACACACACAGACACAGATTCATTTTTGTGAGATTTATTTTAGTCTAATAAGTAATACTAATAATTTAGTCTAATTAACACATATCATTCATCTAATTTTATTCATTTAAAAGACAGATATTTCCATATAAGGTGGGGAAGCATGTGAAAATCCTCTTACTGTATCTTGACGTCCTACTTTTGCCTTTTCAACCGCTTTCTGTAGAGACGCTTTCCGCTGTTTTGCCTCGGAAATCTTTAAAGTAAAACAGTGTGACATCAGGTCAAAATATGACATCGAACGGTGTCCAAAGTAAAATGTTTTTAACAACTTTATTTACAGCACTTTCTTTTTTATTTTACACATACATACTGCTTCTATGGTCAAATTATAAGGCAGAGGGGGCATTATAACAAGGTAGATCATAGAGCTTAAAATACAGATAAACAAATTTTGACACTTTTGACAAACAAATGTACCTCACTCCTCGTTTTCTGATTTTGGAGATTGCAAAGAGATGGATAAAAATGTTTCACATCGATTGAAAAGTCTAAAATTGAGCACACTGTTAGTTGTTCTTGATTTATGAATGTGATATCTCCCAGACGCTGCAGCAGACGTCATCAGTCATACTGTCATTGGATTTAACAGATAAAAATAAAACCATGTATTATGACAAATAAATGAATTTGCTGAAGCAAATAAACACTGACAAAGACACATCAGACCAAAAAATTTTGAAATAGCATCAGTCAAAAAAAAAAAAAAAAAAAAAAAAAACGTGTGTAATACTGATTCTATTTCATACTTACAGATTGAGTGTAACAGAGAAATATTTATATATTATATAATATTTACTGAGGAATTTGCCACAGTTTCACTGTACCCTGCCACAAAACCAATACTAAATTCAATCTTGCTGCTCTTGACATTGTTACATGAACAAACAAGTAGCAGTAATTACAGTGCTGTTAAAGCATGCTTTGTAATTAATCTGGCAGAAATGGAAGGAGCTATGTTGTAATATGTTTGTAAATTACACCCCAACCAATCCCTCATTTTTCACTTTTTTGTCATAACATTGAGCATACAGATTTACACTGCTGTCTTAAATAGATGATGGCACTCACAGTCACACTCAACAGTCAACAGTCATTCTAATGGCCAATTGCTGTGGTATCCCACTAACAGCTATATATTGTTATGCTTGTGCTGCAACCAAATGTCATTATTCAGAGACAGATTGCAGCTTCGTAACATATAACTTCTGTCCTAAATATCTGGTGGCCAACACTCTCTGTGGAGTCACCACCCTCACACCATCTGTGTGCCATGCAACAGGGGAGAGAAATGGGTCATCGCAGACGACGAAGACAAATTCAAAGATGAGCACTTTTAACTTTCTGTGACGACAGAGCTCTCGCAAAAGCCACCACCAAATATGATTTTTTTTTTTTTTTCTGGTTTATTTTGAATGTAAACACATAATTAAAGCATCTGTTTATTACTCGGAGGAACTTTCCCGTAATCAGGTGCTCATTTGTGTCTTCTTCACATTTTTCTCTTCTCTCTTGATTACCAGAAGAGCTCTCTAAGCTGTGCTCATCATTTACTGTAAACTACACTCAGCAGTGTGGCTTTAACGCAAAGAAAAAAAAAGCTTCCCTTTATAATCATGATGATATATATCATGATGTGTGTGTATATATATATATATACACACACATCATGATATTGGGTTTTTACTATACAGTGTGTGCACGTGTACATTACATAATTTCCAAATATTTTAGATTTAACATCACATACTTTTACAATATTATCATGTATGCATATTTTTTTCAGTCCTACCTATACCTGTTAACTTACAGCGCATACATCATTTTTTCTTTTTGCACAAATGTTTTCACAATTCATTTATGTATTTACTTGCAATGGTCTTTATATATACTGGCATTATGAATAGATAAATAGATACAGATAGATAGGATGACTGGGAAATTGATTGTACACATTTTTTTAATGTCACCTCTCTATTTTCTCTAATCTCTTATTTTTTAAAATGCATTTGATTCAAATCACACTGCAAATTGGTTGGTACCAACTGCATTCACCACAGCTCTAAAGGAGGACGCATCTCTGAAGATTTATGCACACTTATGAAGATTTATCTCTTTGTTGTCCTGCTTTAATAAGGTTTTATTTAGTAACACCTGCAGATTTTAAGATACAAAAAACTGAGGGGGCCTCACTTGTTTTTTCAGCTCCTCCAATTTGTGGTTGCGAGCGTTTAGGGCCTTGCTGGGGAAGGCCCAGTAGTAGTTGGATGTACCCACTCTTTCACAGTCCACCATGTTGTCATCCACCAGGCTCTGCAGCACTTCCTTCACAGTCATGGGAGCTTAAAGCAGCAGCACAGCGAGAGAGAAAGAGAGAGAGAGAGGAAAGAACACCATTCACATATAAGGATCCACAAACCTTGATTTTTCTTACATTACATTGTGTGCCCAGCCGAGTTGCTGATTTGATTTGTGAACAACAAAGACTTATGGTGAAGTTACTGTCAGTACAAGCTGTGAAGACTTTGGACTTACTGGGCAATACAAACTGTACCTGATGTTAGCAGAATGCAATATCATACCTAAGGATTCAAAAAATACACATCAGCATCAGGTCTCATTTTTATGTACCTCTGGCAACGCTCACCACTCAAATGTTCAGAAAACTAAACCCACACATCTGTAGCCTATCTGGCCGTTTCATACTTATCTGAGAGAACACTGCATGAGAGGATGTAATAGAGCGGAGTTGCATCTTGAACAGTGTCAGTGGTGAAATGTGATACTCCCACACGTTTGCTCAGCCAGTCCAGTGTGAAACTGAAAGAGCTTATCTGCTACGTTAAGGTGCTGAGCTTTGCTGAGTCCTGGAGGGTGTTGAACAGCAGCAAAAATAAAAACAAGAAATGAAAATGAAAAACATTCTGGATGGATTGACTGAACTCTGTATGTGCTTAACTCTCGAACTGCCTTTTCCAATACTTTGTCTCTTATTTGTTGATGCAATTCAAATAACTTTCTGCCCCTTTTAAAACTATTCCGCCTCTCTTTTTCTAAATTTAGCTGACATCATTCCCTCTGCTGCCTTTTCACACATTTTCTCCCATTCTACAGGAAAAGGTGCCCACAATGCAGATCTCTTGTTGCCCCCTCCCCCCATCTCTCAGTAACTACATTATGCCCAAGTATGGGGGTCAGAAACATGTGCTTTTAATCACGGCAACAAGAGATCTGCATTGTGGGCACCTTTTCCTGTAGAATGGGAGAAAATGTGTGAAAAGGCAGCAGAGGGAATGATGTCAGCTAAATTTAGAAAAAGAGAGGCGGAATAGTTTTAAAAGGGGCAGAAAGTTATTTGAATTGCATCAACAAATAAGAGACAAAGTATTGGAAAAGGCAGTTCGAGAGTTAAGCACATACAGAGTTCAGTCAATCCATCCAGAATGTTTTTCATTTTCATTTCTTGTTTTTATTTTTGCTGCTGTTCAACACCCTCCAGGACTCAGCAAAGCTCAGCACCTTAACGTAGCAGATAAGCTCTTTCAGTTTCACACTGGACTGGCTGAGCAAACGTGTGGGAGTATCACATTTCACCACTGACACTGTTCAAGATGCAACTCCGCTCTATTACATCCTCTCATGCAGTGTTCTCTCAGATAAGTATGAAACGGCCAGATAGGCTACAGATGTGTGGGTTTAGTTTTCTGAACATTTGAGTGGTGAGCGTTGCCAGAGGTACATAAAAATGAGACCTGATGCTGATGTGTATTTTTTGAATCCTTAGGTATGATATTGCATTCTGCTAACATCAGGTACAGTTTGTATTGCCCAGTAAGTCCAAAGTCTTCACAGCTTGTACTGACAGTAACTTCACCATAAGTCTTTGTTGTTCACAAATCAAATCAGCAACTCGGCTGGGCACACAATGTAATGTAAGAAAAATCAAGGTTTGTGGATCCTTATATGTGAATGGTGTTCTTTCCTCTCTCTCTCTCTTTCTCTCTCGCTGTGCTGCTGCTTTAAGCTCCCATGACTGTGAAGGAAGTGCTGCAGAGCCTGGTGGATGACAACATGGTGGACTGTGAAAGAGTGGGTACATCCAACTACTACTGGGCCTTCCCCAGCAAGGCCCTAAACGCTCGCAACCACAAATTGGAGGAGCTGAAAAAACAAGTGAGGCCCCCTCAGTTTTTTGTATCTTAAAATCTGCAGGTGTTACTAAATAAAACCTTATTAAAGCAGGACAACAAAGAGATAAATCTTCATAAGTGTGCATAAATCTTCAGAGATGCGTCCTCCTTTAGAGCTGTGGTGAATGCAGTTGGTACCAACCAATTTGCAGTGTGATTTGAATCAAATGCATTTTAAAAAATAAGAGATTAGAGAAAATAGAGAGGTGACATTAAAAAAATGTGTACAATCAATTTCCCAGTCATCCTATCTATCTGTATCTATTTATCTATTCATAATGCCAGTATATATAAAGACCATTGCAAGTAAATACATAAATGAATTGTGAAAACATTTGTGCAAAAAGAAAAAATGATGTATGCGCTGTAAGTTAACAGGTATAGGTAGGACTGAAAAAAATATGCATACATGATAATATTGTAAAAGTATGTGATGTTAAATCTAAAATATTTGGAAATTATGTAATGTACACGTGCACACACTGTATAGTAAAAACCCAATATCATGATGTGTGTGTATATATATATATATATACACACACATCATGATATATATCATCATGATTATAAAGGGAAGCTTTTTTTTTCTTTGCGTTAAAGCCACACTGCTGAGTGTAGTTTACAGTAAATGATGAGCACAGCTTAGAGAGCTCTTCTGGTAATCAAGAGAGAAGAGAAAAATGTGAAGAAGACACAAATGAGCACCTGATTACGGGAAAGTTCCTCCGAGTAATAAACAGATGCTTTAATTATGTGTTTACATTCAAAATAAACCAGAAAAAAAAAAAAAAATCATATTTGGTGGTGGCTTTTGCGAGAGCTCTGTCGTCACAGAAAGTTAAAAGTGCTCATCTTTGAATTTGTCTTCGTCGTCTGCGATGACCCATTTCTCTCCCCTGTTGCATGGCACACAGATGGTGTGAGGGTGGTGACTCCACAGAGAGTGTTGGCCACCAGATATTTAGGACAGAAGTTATATGTTACGAAGCTGCAATCTGTCTCTGAATAATGACATTTGGTTGCAGCACAAGCATAACAATATATAGCTGTTAGTGGGATACCACAGCAATTGGCCATTAGAATGACTGTTGACTGTTGAGTGTGACTGTGAGTGCCATCATCTATTTAAGACAGCAGTGTAAATCTGTATGCTCAATGTTATGACAAAAAAGTGAAAAATGAGGGATTGGTTGGGGTGTAATTTACAAACATATTACAACATAGCTCCTTCCATTTCTGCCAGATTAATTACAAAGCATGCTTTAACAGCACTGTAATTACTGCTACTTGTTTGTTCATGTAACAATGTCAAGAGCAGCAAGATTGAATTTAGTATTGGTTTTGTGGCAGGGTACAGTGAAACTGTGGCAAATTCCTCAGTAAATATTATATAATATATAAATATTTCTCTGTTACACTCAATCTGTAAGTATGAAATAGAATCAGTATTACACACGTTTTTTTTTTTTTTTTTTTTTTTTTTGACTGATGCTATTTCAAAATTTTTTGGTCTGATGTGTCTTTGTCAGTGTTTATTTGCTTCAGCAAATTCATTTATTTGTCATAATACATGGTTTTATTTTTATCTGTTAAATCCAATGACAGTATGACTGATGACGTCTGCTGCAGCGTCTGGGAGATATCACATTCATAAATCAAGAACAACTAACAGTGTGCTCAATTTTAGACTTTTCAATCGATGTGAAACATTTTTATCCATCTCTTTGCAATCTCCAAAATCAGAAAACGAGGAGTGAGGTACATTTGTTTGTCAAAAGTGTCAAAATTTGTTTATCTGTATTTTAAGCTCTATGATCTACCTTGTTATAATGCCCCCTCTGCCTTATAATTTGACCATAGAAGCAGTATGTATGTGTAAAATAAAAAAGAAAGTGCTGTAAATAAAGTTGTTAAAAACATTTTACTTTGGACACCGTTCGATGTCATATTTTGACCTGATGTCACACTGTTTTACTTTAAAGATTTCCGAGGCAAAACAGCGGAAAGCGTCTCTACAGAAAGCGGTTGAAAAGGCAAAAGTAGGACGTCAAGATACAGTAAGAGGATTTTCACATGCTTCCCCACCTTATATGGAAATATCTGTCTTTTAAATGAATAAAATTAGATGAATGATATGTGTTAATTAGACTAAATTATTAGTATTACTTATTAGACTAAAATAAATCTCACAAAAATGAATCTGTGTCTGTGTGTGTGCAGAAGGAGAGAAGCTCCCTGCTGCAGGAGCTGCAGGCTCTGAGAGAGGAGCGAACTCGGCTGCAGGCCGAGTTGGAGAAGTACAGAGAATGTGACCCAGAAGTCGTCGAAGAGATGAGTGAGTACAGACACAAGCTGAGCTGCTTTATCAAAAAGTCACTTTTTGATGCTTCAGCATCAATCAAGTCACCCTGCAGTCACTGACCAGAGAAATCCAGCCCCCTGTAAAATGTCACACAAGCCAGTAGAGTAATATTGAAATGAAGATAAGATCAGATAATCCTTTATTAGTCCCACAATGAGGAAATTTACATTGTTGCAGCAGCATAAGTGATTGAAAAGATAGAAAAAGACATTAATACGAGTAAAGGCAAGATAAAAACAAGATAAGGCTATAAAAAATATAAAAAAAATAATAGTATAAACATGACAATGTAATAAAAAATATTAACAGAAGAGCAATATACACAGGACTTTATACATAGAGACAGAAAATGAACTAAATACAGATATTGCACATTTGAAAATGGAATTGCACACAGTGAATGACTGATAGCAGCTGTTTTGGATTAAATGTCCAAATGTTGAGGTCATGGGGTTATATGGAATCGTATTCAACGGTATTATATCTATTTTATTACAAGCTTCAGTAGAGTGATATTTTTTGTACTGATTGCACAACATTATAAAGAGGTTTACATTTTTCTGGTCACTGTATGTGTATGAAGCGTGTCATGTCACACTCTGAGAACAAGGAAGGTTTGAGAGAAGTGTTGAACATGATTGGTTGGTTCAGTCAGCTCTTGTTTGTCCCCAGATATTAAATCTTGCTGCACAACATGAGTGTGTGAGGTTATCACAAGCCAGGTGATAATTCTTAAAATCACTTGACAACAAGCTTTTAGTTGGTGTGTTTAGCCACTGCAGCAGAAAGCTTAAAACTGGACTCACTGAAGAATAAGATGGAGCACTGGAGTCTAACATCAGGTGGCTGATGGAGGCAGATGGTGTTGTTTGCAGCCAGTGAGGAGCTCTTATTAAAATGAGGGACTGAGTTGGGCACCATCCAAGATGCAAAGCATTTGAGGAGCTTCTGTTTGACTAAAGCCACCACGAATAAGTGCTTTCACACTGGATAATAAACAGAGTTCTGCATTATAAGCTGGGGTTTTTTTTCCAGCGTAGCCTCTCATAAACTGGCAAAACAAAGACCTTGGTGCTGTTGGCAGATGTTAACATTTTTCACACTTTTTAAAAGCTGTTCAGCTCATCAATCATTCATCACAGAGATGGATACATTAAAGGAAAAGATATCCAGAAAAAACACCAGTAAACAGAGCTGCAGTGAACTTGGCCACCAATTAAAAGCACCTACTCATAGTGCTAAAAAAAAAAAAAAAAAAAAAAAAAAACATAAGCAGGATGTGGCAGAACATATTTTACATCCCTCCTCACACATTTCACTGAACGCTATCTTGGATGTTCAGGTAGCTCTAAATAAGGTGTGAATGCATCCAAATACATTAAAGAGATACCTGGATCCAATTGCTTAAAGCTAAAATATGCAAATACTGGAAATCAAACTAGCACTAGCATTAGACTTGAAAGCAAACCCCTGTGCTGAGCCCACCCCTCCCTCTACCTGCTCTGCCCAGCCCTTCACCTATATCCCCATCATGTTTACTGTCTCAGCTGATGCAGATATCTGTCACCACTGCTACACAAGGTCAAAACCTCAGTCGGAGAGGGGTGGTAGACCAGAAGTGTGGTTCATGTAATGATTGACAGCCATGAGCTCCCACCCCTGACTTTTGTCTTTCTCTGATTGGTTAGATGGCAATTATCTCTGTACAGCTGTTTAATGAGCCTGGGTCACAGACAGCGTCTCTCCACAGTGGGATATGTTTATGAGCTATTTCAACCAAAGAGTATTAGAAAATAGTTACATACAGAAGCTTTATGTTAAGTTCAGTAGTGGCCAGGGACACACATGACCACATTCATATGTAATGATGAACACTAGTCAGTAATATGTATAATGTGCGTAAAGCACAACAATCCTCTCAAATACAATAGAGTTTATCTCCCTCCATCAAACAACTCAGGACAAGATTTTGAGGCCACAACAGACCTCTTCTCTAAATGTACGGCTGAAAACAAAACCTGCACTTTGTCTGTTAAGCAGCAGAGTCACAGTTTCTCACGGCTAAAATCGAATGTGACGTGAGGAAGTGAGAAATTATAACAAGTGGTCACTCGCCTTCTTATGCCTTCTTATGTCAGTTTTGAACTATCCCAGTTAAACCACAAACTGCTTACATGTTGACAAGACACAAAGTGTGAATATGCTGAGCCTTCCTGCCTTCAAACAGACGAATCTTCTATCTGGTCTGGTCTTAACACTCGTGTGTCAGTTTTAATTGCAGTCTAAATGAACCTTGTAACCTCTGACCTCTGAGCTCAGAGAGATGAGGGTTAAAAGCTTTTAAAACACAAAGACAAGGCCACCAGGCATGACTTACTTACTGGCTCTTTTATGGTATGGCCATGCTACATACACAGCTGTTAGTGGTATTACAAAAATCCTGTGCTGCTTTGTGTTCATGTTACAGCTGACCTGTACTAAAGGGGGTGTGTTACTCTATGTACACATGTGACATGTGTGGTGTCATAAAAATATCTGGTCTGTTTACCTGCACCTCCCAATGTTACACCAGGCGTGCAGTTAGTCTGCACGTAGTTCTGCTGGTTTTTTCCACTCCAACGTGACAATATTGTCTTGTCTGCTGACAGTCACCCAGCAGGTATGCTGACAGATAATTCCTGACTAATGTACTAATGACAAAACATTTTTTTCTGTAATCATCTGATCAAATAATTATTTATATCTGAATATTTGGTTGTTTTTTTAAAGACCTCTTAAGTGTGTGTTTTTTTTTGTTTTTTTTTAAAATTTTGGTCAGATCAGATGAAACAATACATTTAAATATGTCAGTGTGTGGTTTAAGAAATTGTCATTGTCATTTTACAAACAAAACAATTAATCAATATAATAATAGGCAGGGTAATTGTAAAAAATAATCATTAGTTGAAGACTCAGTCAACTAGATCACAGGCCACTAAATCAAATACAGCCTGAGGTCTTGTTTGGGATGAATGTCCAGTATATTGAGTATTTGATATAGTATATACTGAAAACATAATTAAGGCCACATTTCTCATTCATATCAGGAGGCATGTGGTTTACTCTTTAGCCAAAAAGGTTCTTCATTTGAATTTAAATGCAAATTGGATGTGACTTTAACTCCCAGCAGAGCTAAATTCAACCAGAGAAGAAGAAATGGCATCGTAAATGCAACAGAAATCTAATAATGTTTTCAGTCTGGTTCTTACAAGGGACAGTGTGTTTAAAGAAACAGTAAATGTTTCTAGTGCAGTTATAGTGTACATTCTAAATATTCTCTAGATAGTAGATAATACAGTAAAGTTAGCAAAGGTAGTTTATTGCCAAAGCAAGTCAAAATTTAAAATTCCACCATAACCTTTAACATTTTTAGTGTTTCCCAGAGAAATAACTTGATGAGCACATAGTTGGTCCCTCTGCAGAAACTTTGCCAAACGTAATCATTGCAACAGCTGCTGGAGTCCCAGTCCCATTGCCAGGAGAGTACGGGGTTTTTTTAAACAGCTATCTGAACAGTGTGTAAAAAAAAAAAAAAATACAAAATGGCTGATGTAAATAGAATTAAAACATTTAAGTCAAATAAAGCTAAAATTTTAAATGTCAAATGATCATATGGTGGTGTTTGAAAATGAAACTTGGATATTGTTTATCTTTGTACCCAGGGGAAATATGTGGAATCCAGGGCCTGTCCTGTTTGTTAGCTGACATTTGTGTGAACTGAATTTGTGGCAGTGATTTGTGTTGATCTGGTGAAAGTAGATGCCCCAGCTCTTTCTAGATCTGGCCCCTCTCACTGAAAGCTGAGGCTATGGCAGAACTTTCAACCCCC
>BRZM01001076.1:66938-99544 GCA_033238685.1 Lates japonicus | reverse complement strand
GGGGCACAAAGGGGCACAGCACAGGCAGGGCAGTGTGCTGGCGCGTGCGCGTGCGTGCGCGTGCGGCGCAGCGCGCGCGCGCGCGCGCGCGCGCGCGCGTGCGCGTGCGTGCGTGCGCGCGTGCGCGTGCGCGCGTGCGTGCGCAGCAGCAGCAGCGCAGCAGCGCGCGCGCGGCGCGCGGCGCGCGCGTTAAAGGCGTGCGCAAAAGGCGTGCGTGCGCGCGCGCGCGCGCGCGCGCGCGGCGCGCGCGCGCGCGCGCGGCGGCGCGCGCGCGCACACACAACGCACATACATGTGTGTGTGTGTGTGTGTGTGTGTGCTTTATTTGTTGTCTTTTTGATTAGAAAACCAAACTCTGTCAGTGCTGAGGGTCAGATCTGTCCCCCATACCCAGTTCAATAACCACAGGGCATGGGTGTACTCTGTGTGTGTGTGTGTGTGCATGTGTGTAGGGGTCAACGACAGAGCTAATTAATGCATGGCCCCCTGTGGCCTATCGAGTCCAGTTATTGTCTAGCTGTGATTTTGTCTTCCTTTCTTCTTTCCTGTCTCTTTTACTTTCTCTGTTTCCACTTCCCTTAGTTCCTCATTCATCACTCTGTCTTGTTCATTTTCCAATATGATACCAAATAAATAGTTTTCTGATATCTTACTTTACTGCATATATATTTTTTTTTCATTTAACATCCTGATATATATAAAGACAGGCAAACATTTGATCAGTAAATTAAAGTCTGGGTCATTTCAGTGCATAGGACTCATAATTAAATATTCAAGGTTTGTGGCCATGTTGACATGTCACAGAAGTATAGAGCTTTGGTCACATTATAATAGGGGTCATATATGAGGGCAGATGGAGGGTCCTCACCACTGACCCTTTTAGGTTATAAGTGGCTATTGGGGTTAAAATTGTCATAATGGCATGCTCTCATGTCTCAGGTCAAATCAATTCTCACAGCAGTCAAGTCCAAGTCAGGTCTCCAGTCTTTGATCTGTTACTGTCACAAAAAAATGAAAGTGATTCTTCACTGCAAAACTGAAACAAGGTTTCATAGATTTTATTATTATTATTTATATTTATTTGATTTGTGATTTTTTTTTTTTTTAAAGGAATCCCCTTTATATGCTGACATCAGTCTTAATCATTTTCATTCAGTATTAATCATAGTATGTGACATTGAAGTGGTGGAAAATATTGGACATGAGCATAACTCCAAGCAGCAAGCTTAAGTTCAGAGGTAGCAACAGGATGATGTATGCTTTTTTGTGTTTGCACATGTTTTGTGTGTGTGTCTGTGTGTTTTGTGGTGTGAGGGGGGCTCAAGTGCACTTGTCTTGATGTCTGTTTGTCTGTTTGCTTGTCTGTTGCAGATCTGAGCAGGGGTCAACTGACTGGAGTCCATCTGGGCACAATTTCAGTTGTCTTATGCTTATGTTTGTCCACTGTGTGTGTGTGTGTATGCACGTGTGTGTGTGTGTGAGTGAATGTCTTGGCGCACGTCTTAAGGGGGTGTTGGGGGTGTTGAAGTTATCCTATTGTTGTCAGGGCATATGTTTTAATGATATGCAAGGGTCATCTGCATGTCACAGCTAGAGGCAGTGGGTGGGGGGTGGGTGGGTTATTGATTGTTTGGGGGTGTGTTTGGAGAGAGACGGGAGCTGGAAATGCTGGCCAATTTCAGGAGGTCAAGCCTAGATACACACACATAGATACAAAATCTGTGTGTCTCTGTGTGTCTCACCAGGCCTGAGGTCAGTTTAAACTCTGCAGGGTGGGGTGGGGTGAGGGGGCTCTTTAACATGCCCCGAAGGCCCCAAATCCTCCTCAATCCAACCCCCTTCCTCCTACTGACCTTCTTTATCTGCCTTTTTAGATTTATTGCTCTGTCTTTCTCTTCCTGCAATTTCTCTCCCACAAATTACATTCCCAAATTTCAAATTTGTCAATCAAAAACACCTAAATGAAAATGTCACAACTTTCATTTCATGTTATTCCCTAATTGTGTAGGACAGCTTACACCTTTATCATCACAATTATTGTTTCAACAAAGCCTCGTTCATGTCATAATGTGATGGAAAGTAGAGACAAGTAAGATTCCCATGTTAAAAACTCAAGCTGGTGGTGTTAGGGTTAATAATAATGTGCTTTCTTAACACTTAGACTTTATAGTTCAGCATTGGTCCAGGAAGTCTCTTCCCTCCAATGAGGCCCTTGACCCGCTCTCTGTGCATCAGTCAACAATTGTTCGGCTTCATTTGTTTGTAGTTGAAATTACCACATCCTTTATCATATCACCAAAGTGTGTGTGTTCTAAGCCCCCTTCTAATATGATGTCAAACTCTAGCACAATGATATGGCAATAACCCCTGGTTATTTCAGTATTTTCTGAGAAGTGATTTCCCCAACTTTTGGCACTGAATTGAGAACATTGTCTGTCAGGACAGAGCTGTAACAGCTCTTTCCCTTGAGGCCTCAGGCTGCTGTACACTGCATAGAGAGGACTAGACAAATGAAGTACATGCACACTTGAGTATATATGCATATTATGATATGAATGTATAAATAAACATAAAGCATTTTTAAAGCAAGAATTTCCACTACAGCGTGTTGAAAATAAAGCAAAGTAACCACTGAATCTGGATTAAATAACCTTGAATAATGGACTTTGACTGACATGAGACATTTATATTTGTATTCACATTAATCAACACTGACGTTAACGACATCAACAGATAATTTGCACCTTAATGACAAATGATGAAAATTGTTTTCTACATAAGGAAGTTACGATGAAAATAACATTGTATTGTATTGTTTTGCAGATATCTACTTAAGTTAGTATGCTAACCAGCTAGCCTCAGCCCGTCCCGTCTCGTAATACTTCTTTGTACCGCCAGAGGTGATAGTGAGTCGCTGCGGCATGCACGCACCCCCTCTCATGTGCACCCTGAATGACAAGTACACAGAGAGGGCCAATATTTTTTGACTATCAGCCCACCGGAATTTGTCCTAGTATGCCCGATGGCCAGTCTGACTAAGGGGGGAGGAGGGACCAAAGAGTGCATTTTCTTGTTCCTTTCTGGTCATCCCGCTATTTATTTGGATTATGAATTCGATATGGCCAATTCTTACATATATCCATATCAACTGCGCTGAGATAGCTCTTACTTTTTTTTTTTTTTAACATTTTGGAAAGTATGTTTGTTGGGAGTTAGGAGTTAATTACCTGGAGTTAGGCAGTAAGATTGATATTGATATGAGTTTTGTGAAAACATAAACTTGCAGTATTATACAGTATGTACATTTATTTTGGGATTTACAAGCTAGGAGCTGTCTTCTTTCTCTTATGATTTTCTGCCTTTACTTAATAATCTAGTCAAGAGGCAGGCAGGAAATGCAGGGAGAGAAAAAGGGGATCATATCCAAGCAGAGTCCACTGCCAGATTCAAACTGAGGATGTCCCTGTTTAAGTAGTTCATATTAACCCTGAGGCCACCGTGAGGCCCTGATTAGAGCTCTGTCTTGATCAACAGCTGGATGCAGTGACTGCACGCAACATCTTAAAAGTGGGGTTTCCAGGTTTGCACTCTGCCCTAAATCTAGACAAAACCCAACTGATTCTTTAATGGACTGATGACCAGTTTGATATCTAATAACAAGACAGCAAATAAAAGTATTCACTGACATGTTGGAGTGTTCCTTTCCATAGTATGTCACTGGTATTTTTTTTAATATATTTTTATATATCCATGTATTTTTGCTGGTTTTTGCTTCCACTCACTCACCCACCCACCCACACACACCACACACACCACACACCGTCTTTTCTGACTGACCTTCCTTCCAGCTACGTCTCGACCATGAGAAAACTCAGATAGCCTCCAGCAGAGGGGAGCTTCCTTTTTCTGCGTTACATACATGGACAGCTCTGCGTGTTTGTGAGAATTCCCTGTGTGTGTGTGTGTGTGCGTGCATGCATAGTCTGCATTCATGCATGATTGGCCCTGTCTCCTCCGTGACCTGTGTGTGTTTTGCATGTGAACGTGTTCATGCATGGCTGCCGTGTTTGCTGGAGCTTTTATGGGTTACATGTACATGTGGGGAGCGTGTGGGATGAATGCATATATTTATTTCATCATATAGACTCACTGAGAACTATGTCTTGAGTGAATGTCTTGAGTCTTTAATACAGAAAAAAGAGATAATACTAAGAACAGTGCAATTCATTCACAAGGGAAGGAACTCTGTGCCACATTTACCATGTAATGAACCAGAGAGCAGCTTCAGAACAGTCATATGTGACTTTTGGTGATAAATGACATAATTTCTGAAATTATCACTGATTCATTTTCTGTTCATTGATTAACCAAGTAATCATCTTACTGCACTCAAATCCTATTTTATGGATTCATTTTGCATGTTGTCAATTCAAGAAATCTTAAAAACTTGCTGTGCTACATATTGTACTGTTCCTAGTATAACACTAATCATACAACACACATGCGACTTTTTGCTACCAGGAAATGATGCTAATTGTGCAGCACCAGACACTGAGCAGTGATTTTGGAATATTTCTAACAATTTTACCTGTGGGCAAAAAAAAACTACAAAATAATGAGTAACAAAGAAATTTTAATAATTTCTAGGAAATTGAAATTTATATCAGTCTGTAAAAAAATGACACAAACAATCTGGGGAAGTAGAAACATACAAACAAGAAAGGAAATGACTCCCAATGGAATGACAGAACACTTTCTCTACAGATGAACAGGAAGATGTTAGCTAATAATCTAAGATGAAGAAGAAGATGTCTCTTTTCCCAGTTCTGCTTACAAGGCTCTGATTGGTCGATTGTTTTCTAAAAAGGGGGGTGGAACCTATCACTAAAAGAATAAAAGACGTAGTCAGGGATTCAGTTTACTTTGAATGTATATTTTTTAGCACAACATAACATGAAAACATCTTTTTTGTGTATGTATGTCATTTTGATTTAGGTTAGGAAGTTTTCTCATTTTGTTATACATTTATTTTTTTTTGGTTTACCACCAAAATAAAAAAACAAACATCAAGCAGAAAGATGCCTCTGCAAATTGTGCCGTGGTTTTCCACAGTGTTTGACTTGCATTTGTGTGTGGGACAGTTTGTAATGTGTGTGCGTGAGTGTGTTTGACAGCAGTGGAGCCAGTGTGTGTGCTTCTGTGTGTGAGGCTCATTAATAATTTATGAGGTGGGAGGGGTGAAGGAGAGGGGGTGGTGACAGATGGAGGAACAGTGTGTGTGTGTGAGAGAGAGTGAGTGTTCGTCTGAAAATCAGCGAGGGAACAGAGCGAGAGAGAGAAAGGGACAGGGAGAGTGAGGAGGAAGAAAATAGATTGAATGAAAGGGATGGATAGAGTGTAGCGCTTTCCTGTATTTTTATAGTTGTGACATCTGCTGTCTTTGCATCTCTGTGGTGGATTTGACTGACAGTTGTTCAGTCTTTTGCTATTTTCTCTTTCGTTTCCTGGATGCTGAAGGATTGATGAAGATGGAGATACAACACAGTCACCCAGCACTGTTGTACACCTGGATGCAAGAGCTGCACTGACAGAGGTACTGATACACAGAATGGCTGTAGAGTTATGTATGTGTGTTTGTGCAGGGGAGAATAAGCCAATCTCCTTTCAGTTTTCCATGTTTGCTTTCTGTACAGAAGTTGAGTTTAGAGTTCTGATGAAAGAGGAGACATGAGATTGTGTCTTTCACAGTAAACACCATTTTTACACTTCATGGAGATCTAGTAGCTGTGATGTAAACTGTGATATATTGTAAGAGAGATAACAACTCCATGAAAATATAAAAGTCTCTTGTATGAGATCTGTAATTCAGTTTTAAAGACAGCAGTGTACTGTCCACATGGATCAAACAGAAGGTGGTGTACTGTACTTAACCACGGGTTTGAATCCCTCACACGTTCACAGCCCTTTGTCCCTCCTTTTGTACACATTTTTCTCTCAGCACTTTCATCTCTTCACTAACTGAAAACAGAAACCATTGTAAAATGTATTTTAAAAAATGTAATTCAGGCTGGCACTGCTCCCTGCATGTACACACACAGACAGAGAGAGAGAGAGAGAGAGAGAGAGGGAGAAAGGGGGTGGTGTTGGGATGGGGGTGGGGGTCATATCTTGTGTGCATATTACCTAATTGGCTGAAAATACTCTTAAAGCTGCCTAGCTGCTTTTTTGTCTTTGTTTTAAATTTTGACCTTAAGTTCACCACCTCCTACATGTAAAAGTGCCCCTGCTAAATAGTGTCGGCTAGCACTTAAAATGGCCAGTTCAAAAGAAATCAGACTCCTGACTAATTAGCTAGCTCATATTGACCGATATGGCTGCTTCTCAGGCTATAGCAAGGACCTAGAGCCTGGAGTTTACTATGTCATCTCTCTGTGCTGTTTAATTTACTGTACTGTACCTTTACCGAGAGACTTTCATTCAGACACGGAACAGTCATTCTCCCTGCATGTGGTTAAACACACTACTCACTGTGCTGTAATTTTCTGATTTTTAAACAGGAAACAATATGCCATTGATTAGTTATTCTGTTGTCAAACTTGGTAAAATTGGCTGTGGCACAGGATTTATGTTGGTTGATTGGTCGTGTCATCTCTCTATAGCTCTTTGATAGATCTGATACTGACAGGTCTGGGCTCTCAAATAATATCAAATCTTGTTTCCACAATATAAACTTGCAGCCAAAACCATAATTATAGTATCTTGCTTTGCAAAATTCAGCTTCCTGAACTTCTACCTTTAAATATGATTTATTATATGATATGTTACATGATGTTTATTGTGCACTGCCAAATTAGTATCAGTATATATTAAACATTTCCTGCTTAATTTATCACGCATTATGTCCCTATTAAGTATCAGCTTAATTTACCATCAAATGGTACTTCTGTTTGCACATTTCAACAAACAACCTCTTGGAATGTGTCCTCCAGTACAATTCAGAGTCAAATTTGTGCCTGTATTTTGATAAAAGCACTTAATTGTGTGAACATCTAATTCTTGTCATCAGTGGTAAGCTGAAATAGAATGAGACTCTATACCTCACTCTTCTCCTCCAGTGGCACCATGAAACCACTTCCTTGACCTTTGACCTTTTCTGAGGTCAGAATTACATCAGTAAGGATTGTGATGTATTTATTGGAAAAGATTCAGTAAGAAGAAATATTACATTGCTGTTCTTCACACCTCATGGCCTGAGCATAATCATACTGTATGCACTGTGTGTAACTGTGTGCGTGTGTGTCTGTGTGTGAGAGAGAGAAAGAGGGTGAGAAAGAGGGAGAGAAAGAGCGAGAGAAGCCTGACTGTCTGAACATGCTGTTTGTTTGTCACGTAGGATGATTTGAACACTGAACACATCACACACATTTTCCAGAGAGGTCTCCCGTAGATGTTTATTTTGTGTGTGTGTGTGTTTTTGTGTGTGGCATTTGTAAGTGGGAGGATTATTGCATTAATACATTTCAAGTGTTTTTTTGTTTTTGTTTTTTTTATGTGCAGGTGTTTGTCTGTGTAATGTGGACAAGTGTTTTCTCTGGGATGCAAGAGCGTGAACAGTTGGCGGGAGTGCCAGAACATTGAATGCACACACACACACACACACACACTCAAATACAGTTCTCCCTTTGTTCAGGAGCATTGTGAAGAAAAGGTTAATGCAGCCAGAAAACAGAGAGAGAGAGAGAGAAAAAGAGAGACCCTACTGGACAAGGCCTTTCATTGCAAATATTTGGTCTCATACTAATCAGCCCATCCCCTTTCTCTCTCTCTCCCCCTCTCTCGATGGCCAAAGGGAAAAGATCAGAACAAATTGTCACTATGTGATCTGCCCACACTACACTGCTTTTTTTTCCCCTAGAAAGAACAATGCTCAAGGCCATGTACCTGATGCCAATCATGTTGTTGTTGGGAAGAACATTTGAGAAGATGTACAGCCTTCATCAGACATCTCACCTGCATGGTTCAGGGTTCACACTACATTCAGTGTCAATGTGCAGTGCCAATGCAGCTTAGTAGTGTTACCTTCATGTAGTGCAGGGAAAATTCAGGATGTGGAAGCCAGGGTGGCTGATAGGTGCATAAGCGTTTCACTTTCTCCTTTCTTACCTGAGTGCTTAGATGCTTAGAAGTTAAGTCTACTATGACTTACCATGCTTGTAGATCACACACACCTGTACTATATGTGTATGTTTAACTACATCTATATATATACAACTTTAACTTGTAATAGTTAAAAGTGAAAATAATTCTTGATTTTTGTGGTTTTCTTTTTTGGTGGCCTACCAATAAAATTTAACTATGGGTTGTAATAAGCTGCTGCACAGACGACCTGCATTGTTGTTTTTTACCTGCGGACAGTCTTTTTCTGGTACTGCAACACTTTTTACAGGTTGTTTTTTTTTTTTATATTTAGCATAAAATGATATATGTTCAGTAAATTCAATACTGTATAAAATGCAAGAACTCTACTATTGTTTACATTAGTAGATTACCAAAACATCTTTTTTCAGCAGAAGGAGTCTCTCCCACTCCTCCTTGTTCTCCATTGCTGCTGCTTGGACTGTCAAATATTATGTAAGCATAGAGATTTATCTCTAGATGACTCGTCTTCTGCCATGTCCAGTTAATCTGTTGGCTCAATGTGTGTGTGTGTGTGTCCCATATGTGTGTGTAGCCAGATAGGACTGAATAAGCCCTCATCAGCAGAATTTTCAAAAAAAAAAAAAAAAAAAAAAAACATTGCATGCAGCAGAAAGGAAGTTCCTGTCATGAAATATTCCATCTGTAAGCTGTGTATTAAGTTATGCAGGAACGAGAGAGCTGAAGATTATCTTTGATGCTGATGCTACATCTCTCATGAGCAAAACAAAAGATGCTTTGGATTCAAGGTCTTCCTCAGTGCAGGAATATTTTAAGTGGATTCTCACTTTAGTAACCACTAAATGATTCTTTCACCTTCTAACAAGCTTTGTTTTCCTGTGATCACCATCAAAACAAGGCTTGTTATATCACAATAAATAGGTAAAGAATAAGGAGAGTGCCAGGAGAAAACCACACACACACATTGAAATATTGTCATTGATTAATATTGTTATATATATATATATATATATATATATATGTGTGTGGTTTTCCGTTATTTTGTATATATATATATATATATATATATATATATATATATATATATATATACCTCATACTCTTGACCATGGTACCAGACCTTCATCGTCATGGTAACAATGATAAACATGTGGTTAAAGTTGTGGAATGGTCTACCATGTCACCTAACGTCCTATGGGTCGTAATAAGCTGCTGCACAGACAACCTGCATTGTTGTTTTTTTTTACCTGCGGACAGTCTTTTTCTGGTACTGCAACACTTTTTGTTTGCTGTCTTATGAAAGGGGTTTTAAAAAATGTACATTTCCTCAGAAGGAAAATCTGTGTGCTATTATGCAGCAAAATCTAGTCAGAGAGAGTTAGATGAGTGAGAGTTGGAATGAGGAGAATGAAGGTCAAGACTCAGACTTGCCTGATTCCAGGTTGGAATACAGATGTTGTGCCCATGAGCCAGACACTTAACCTACATTACTGCACAGGCATCCATCTGGGAGTGTGTGTGTATGACCCTTTCTCCAAGAAATTACGTTCTTATACAACTAAACTTGTCTCCTTATTACTGTGTGGTGGCAACGGTGGCAGGATTATGTTCTGAAGCTCTACAGCAATGGAGTTGCCATAAGGTGGTTGTGGTGGTACAGTCAAGTGTTCAAGAACCTGCTCTCTAATGTAGGACCTTGTCTCTCTGTAGAACCTGTTGAAAATATAGTCATTGAAATAAAGACTATAATCCATAAAACTTACAGCAGTACAATTCTAACAAAAAACAGACAGCAAAATACATGAGCTACTGCTCCATGAAATCAGATTCACTTTTATTAATCTCCATTATTTCTTTACGTTCTGTCCAAAACCAACCAACACGTTGAGAAATGACTGACCAGGAACCACACAGTACTTTTCTCATGATTCCTGGTGTTATAGAGCCAAATTGTGTGTTCTTTTTGGCACCACACTAAAAATCAGGAAGAGTTGCAGAACTGACAGCCCTTACAGGTTTTGGTACTTTCTGAGAAATGTTTTCTTGGTTTTTGGCAACAAATTGAGAACATTATCTGTCTCCTTCCCTTGCTCCTTAGGCTGCTGCGCACTGCATGGAGAGGGCTGGAAAAATGAAGTACATTCACACATAGGTATATATGAATATTATGATAATGTGTGAATAAACATAACGCATAAATAGAAACATAAAATATCATAATAAGATATGATGATTTTCCACAACAACCCCCCCGACTTTTCATGAAGTACAGTAGTAAATGACCATGCTCACTCATGTACGCATGTCAGTTTTTGACCACTTTTAGAGAGTTTTACAGAGTAATCTGTTCTTCTATTTAACAGCACTTGCCTGTAAACTTTCCTATGAGATTAAATGCATCCAGATTAACTCAGAGTAAATAACTAAAATGTGATGAACCCCTCTAAACACCTTCAAATCAGCACTGTCTAATTATCAACTTGAGTGACTACTATCCCCTATCGTTGTCTTCTTTCAACTCATAATCCCCCACTACAGCCATATTTTTCACTGGCATCTGTGTGGAGTAAGGGGGTGGTCCAGATTTTTTCCTTCTCTCTGTCCTCTAATGACAGGCTTTCCTAAGTTGTTTTCCTTTATCATAAAACAGTTTCCATCACTGCTAACTCCCTTTCTTTTCTCCTGTCTGTTTTGTTTCTTTTCTCAGCTTATAGTTGTCAATAAGCACCCTCATTTCCTGACATTTTTCTACATCAAATGTTCCCTCTTTAGGTCATGATTGGGCAAGCTGTTTTCTTCTTTAATGCTATTTTTCTGATTTATCCTGCAATTTAACCTTTAATAGAGGAGAGATCTTTCACTGTTAATGATTTAAATTCTCTTTATTCCTTCTCTTTTGGGTTTATCTAATAATTATTTATCCATCTATCAATTTGTTCCTCGGACTGCTTGGTGCTCTGGTTCTTATAAATCAAGTTCAAAGAAATTTGTAATATGTTATGCTTTAAAGGGTTTCGGGGCACACTGGCCATTCACCCTAACAAGTCCACTCTATTGTATAATCATTTATTGTAACCCACTATGTAATTTGCAACTTACTGGCTTACTTATTATGATCACAGTTATTAGTTGCTCATAGACTTTATGTGAACTAAATTTTCTCACACCTTTAGTTATGTGTCTAAGTGAATACTTACATTTGTCTGGTCTGCTCCGTCAGCATTCTAATGTACACAGAAACAGCTCATTGTAGTCAGAGGTGATCATGACCCTGATGGTCACTCTGGCTGAGCTCAGGAGATCCTGTGTGGACATGGGAGAAACTTGTATGTGTCATAAATCCAGAATATTAAACAGGGTTAGTGCTGCCCTCAATTGAACATGCTATTTAGGGGTGACTTGCTCTCATTATTTTTCCACTCAGTGACTCTCTTGATTGGTTTAGGATTCAGGGCTCAGCCTGCCATTGGCCATTGCTCCATTCACTCGTGAAATGGCTCCTTTTAATTTGTGACCAATGCTGCTGCTCGAGCAGGTTGTCTTTTATCCTCTCGCATTTGAATTTAACAAGTTACCAAGCTATGACATATGGATTGGGATGATATATGCCTCTGTATTAGGTTATCTATCCATGTTTTTATCATCATGATGTCCACTTCTCATTTACATTTTTGAACTTAATTTGAAGTAACCGGCTCAGTGTAACTTGTTCAAAGATCAAAGAGGCACCACAGAAATCAGACCCTTACTTTAATCTTAGGTTTTGGGTAAGGATATCCATGCTTTATGCTATATCACAGAGTAGGCCTTCTGTATCTCCTTAGTCAGTCTGCTTACTGTAGCTCCAGCTGGTCAAGAACCTCAAGAAGCGATATTTAAAGGTATAATGTGAAGGATTTGTCAGTTGCTGTTTTTAAAGACACCATTCAAAGTTGGCCCCTTTACCTTGCCTCATTATGAGAGAAAGAGAGAGAGCAGTGGCGGTTGGCAGATCTAGAAAGTGAATATAGAGAAGCAGCCAACAAATGCTCAGCACCTCTGGGAACGATGGTCCAGTTGACCACCTCATGAATCTGATTGAGAGAATGCCAGAAGTGTGTAAAGCTATCATCAAAGCAAAAGGTGGCTACTTTGAAAAAATCTAAAATATAAAACGTATTCTGGTTTGTTAAGCACTTCTTTTGTTTACTACATAATTCAAAATGTGTTTCTTCATAGTTTTGATGTCTTCAGTATTAATCTACAAAGAAGAAATTAACAAAAACAAAGAAAAAACACTGAATGAGAAAGTATGTCCAAAGTTTTGACCTGAACTATATATATGTCTCAGTATAAAGGTTTAATATGAAGGCTTTATCAGTTGCTGTTTGTAAAAACACCTCATTAAGAGACATACTTTATCACACCTTTTAGTAGTGAGTTAATGCTGTGATCGCTACACACACTGGACGTGTCAGTCATTTCAACACCATGGTCTCTCGGGAGGGGGAGGGGGAGGGGGAGGGGTTTCCACTCAATACTCACTTCTACATAAGCACACATGCACTTCATCGCACAAAAACACATGCACACAAACACACACATGTTCATATTGAATGGTTACAGTGTCAAGAAGCCAGACAAAGACATGAGGAGCTGACAGGGATTGTAACAAAGGGGACATGTAGTTCTTCACCACAGTGTATGTTTGATATTCTGGATTTACACCAGACATCATCTAAAACCAGGATGAAATGGCCATACTGACATGATTAGAAAAGGTAGATGAAGAGTATAATGAAAAGGATAGAAAAATCTATCTGTTCATGGATGGTATGAAAATATATGAGACTGAACTCAGACCAGCTGTGTTTTTTAATAGGAAGAGATGAAGGAGACTGGGGGGCAGATGTAATATCATCCTACATAATGAATGAATAGAAGGAGATGGAGGACAGGGAGGTTTCACTGTGTCTCTGTAGGTGGACACACGCACTTCATAATGGACTTAATGTCATTTTATAGATTTTATATCTCAGAAAGGAGGAGGAGAGAGAGATAGAGAAAATGAAATTTGGTAATAGTATAATTATTGCAAGAGAAGTTGGAAAGGACTGTGTGTGTGTGTGATATATATGACTTAACCAATAAAACCGATGTCCACTGTCAAATGATTGTAATAACCACCAATTTTTCCTGTACAATCTGTAAAATGACGCTAAGTCCATTATCAAATTATCAGTGGTGTGTGTCCATCTCTAGGGCCACAGTGAAACCTCCCTGTCTTCCATCTCCTCCTCTATTCATTCATTATGTAAGATGATATGTTGGTTCATCTTGTGATTTAAACTTGTGCTTATCATTATATTTTTTACAGCTTCAACTCCTTCAATGGTCTATATGCTATAGCTCTGAGGGTAACTCCCTCTCAGGTCCCCTGCTGTGTAAAAAATGAAACTGAAATAAAATTTGAACTCTTAAGTAAAAGCAAAGCAATACAAGACTACAAAAGCTGAGAGGGTGCAGAATCAAGCCCCATTTTACTATGGTCACATACAAAAACACTTCAACAAATGAACAAGACATAGTCAAACCTTCCTACCGCCAAGACAATATCCAAACAACAGAAACAAAACAAAAAACCCAAAAGATGACGGGAACTTTGCTTAAGTTTCAAGAATAATACAAAAAGGATTTACCATAAGAAAGAAATATAATAAAAGAAATAATAATAGTGATAGAGAAATTAAAGTGACTTATGTGGAAACAGTCTAAACAATGGATAATGCTAGTTTTTCTTCGCAATCACTGTGGTATGTGTGTGCCTTTGTGTTACTGTAGTATGTGTGTATGGTGTGTGTGTGTGTGTGTGTAAGCGTACACGTCAGCAGTTCAGTAGCTTGATGGCTTGCGGGTAAAAGCTGTGTCTGAACCTGCTGCTTCGGGTTTGGATACTCCGCCTGCCAGACGGCAGGAGTGTGAAACGTCTGTGGCTGGGATGGCTCGGGTCAGACAGGATCTGCTGTAGAGGTCCTGGATGGCTAGCAGCCCAGTCCTGGTGTTGTGCTGATCTGACTACCCTGACTCACTGAGTGTCATTTTTGCATTTCAGTTTTTGAATGGATTAACAAAATATATTCATTTGCAAATTTTAGGTGCCTATAGGTGGATTTTGTTACCTTTGTTACCACCAGTGATGCTGAAATTCCAAGTCTGCATTTAGTGTGTTCATGATATGACGGTGGCTGGTTACTTTCACAAACAAAACGCAGACTGTCAGCAATGGAATCAATCTATCAGAGTCAGATTCATCCAGTGCTTTTACATTTTTACTGCCATTATATTTATCAGAGGCTCCCATCCAAAATGACTTAAAGTGACTATCTGACATGAGTCTTTCCTGTGTAAACCTCTTCAGTCTGAGTGAAAGGCTTAGGTCAGTAATTGTTTGCACTGATGTTTAAAAGCACAAGCAAAAGGACTCGGCTTGTATGAGTATGTGTCTATCCCAGGCGACACCATGCTAGATTCATGTTTATTCATTCCCTCTCTCAATAAGTCACTTGGGAGCTTACAATGCGTCTGCTTGTATTTCATACCCATCTTTCACTTAGACGATGAAGATAAAATACTGTCTATTTACAGAGAGGGGTTTTTGCTGTTTTGTGTTCAGAGGGATGAAGACAGAGGCGATGGAGTATGACCGTGGGGTATTATTGCTGGGTGCACCTTGTTCACTCAGTCAGGTTGAGGACGCATGCATTGAGGCACATTGATACAAACACATATACACTATCTAGCTAGTGGTCAGACTTTGAAATTATGCCTTCTGGATTAAATATACAGTACAGCTTTTTTGTGCTGTGAATTCAGCTTTTGTTGCGTGCATGCTCACACTCACTCACACACACACACACACACACACTGAGATAAAACACAGTGACTGCACTTTTGCTCCATCCCTTTCAGGTCTGTATGTTCTTCCTCTCTCTCTCTCCCCCACACACACTCACACACTCATACACACACACACACACACTCCCCAGATGCAAGGCTTTGATAATGGCAAACACAACTCCAGCCTCACACTCCTGCTGAGGTTGCCCCCCACTCCCTTATCTCCATCCCTCCTCCTCCTTCCCCACCTCCATCCCTCCTTCCCCTTGTGGGGTTGTTGCTAAGGAACCCTGGTGACCAGGGAGTTTTCTCATTGGATGAGGACCAATGGAGGTGGAGGAGAGGAGGATAGAGGAAGGGATGGTGGAAAGGGGGATTTAGCATGGGCGTAACGGGGGTGGGGGTGGGGGGGTGGGAGTGGGTATGGATGGTTTGTGGAGGAACACAAATTGAAATCCAGATGTACTAATGAAGTGGTGGAGTGAACTGACATCACCACAGGCATGGAGGAAAAGAGGACAGGATGGATGGATTGATGGATGGATAGAACAAATCACAAGAAATAACAGGTTAGCAGTGGATTGAGTGATAGAAAGAAAGGAGTGACAAGCTGAGTAGAAATGACATGAGCTAGGAGTGGCAGAAATGTTTCAAGAAGATGGACTGATGAAATGAGTTCAAAAGACAAACAGTGACGTGAGCATGTTTTGTGTTAGGAGAGAAACAGTTAAATATGTCAGTAAATGCAACAAAAGGTTGACAGATGAGAATAAAGGAGAGGAAGAGGATAAAGGAGGAGAGAGGGAGAGATAATTTAAAATAAGATTGGGTGTGTGAGTGGTGGTGTGGAGGCGAGAGAGAGAGAGAGAAGATGAGATAGATGGAGAGAGAGAGGGGTAGGCTGCACCCTTTCATTTATTTTGGCTGGCACAAAGGAACATTACCTCTGGACACACACAGCACACGCACACACACACACACACACACAAACACACACACACATTCTTGTATTACTATACAAGTGAGGGCCTGTCATTGACTACTCACTTAACCAAGATAAATCTTGAACTCAATCCTTATTCTTAAATGATAAACACCAGGCTCTCAATGTTTATTGTCTGTTTCTTCTCAGTTTCACATTTCACAGATGCTTTTGTCCTTCCCCCTTACATTCATTGGCACCAATTAAAGGTTCAGGGTCCCAAGGACGCTTGCTTTAACTGGCTAACCTGCCCTACCACCTCAGCTACAGACATTATATGGGTATTCTACAGTCTAGGAAATCATTTTTAAAAATCATTTGTCAAGTAAGAAATCCAAAATTTCCTGTTGTGGGAAATTGTGCTGTGCATTTTCACTATTTTCTGATATTCTAAAGACTTATTGATCAGTCAACTTTGCATAGAGAAATTATTGGCAGATCAATCAATAATGAAATAATTGTTTCAGTTTCAACATACAGTGAGGAAATAAGCTTGCAGTTTATTTCTTCTTCTTGCGTATCGGATAGTTCTGTAGTGCAAAATGTATGTCTGTTGCCATCATGGAGGCAGCAGTGACGTAGAAAGTAAGCTGGATGGGCGTGTTGGCGTCCCATTCGAGACCAACAAGTACTGTGGGCTCTATTTTTCACCTTCTTTTTCTAACCTTAACAAATTATCAGTTTCCTAACCTTAGCAACAGATTAACCATACCCAAACCACAGTCTGTTTGTGCTAACCATGATGTTTTCCTTAACTATGCTATGTACACACATGCTCACATGCACACACACAGGTAGACAACCTGCAGTCTGTGTTCAGCATTAATAAGCCATTTCCAGTGGAGCAGAGCTACAGCCGTCCTACCATAAGCCTCTGGCTGAGCCCTCAGAGCCAGCCTAACATTTATTTAGCTTCCAGCTGGCTGTAGCCCTGTCATCTGCTCCAGTGCATGCTCACTGATTCACTAGTACTGCTGTTGGATGGCCTGGTCATGTGGAGTTCAACTAAATTGTTAACAACGTAATAAACATTATTTCATGTCAACAAAATATGGTAATGGTCACACTGAAATAACCTAGAAATATGACTTAGAATACATTCTTATATAAATAAGAGACTAAATCATGTGTTAAAGTCAATGGGTGGATTGAACACGGTCCTTCTTTTTTCTGGAAAACCATTTATAGTGCTGAAGATATTTGGGTGGTTGCCAACTCCTAGTGGGTGTGGTTTTTGACTGCGAACAGTGTGCCTGGAGGGATTACTAAATGGCCTCTTTGTATGTCATGAATTCACAATGTCACAACAAAGGTGAGAGAGGATGTCTTTAGTGTGATATAGCTGCCAGTCGGAGGTCTTCAATATTTCAGATGCAGAACAGAGGAGGAAGGTTCTTTGTTAAGTGAAAATATACCAAACCTGTCAGGAAACCTTGCTGTAAACAGATCCAGGAAATTTTTCCTTTGTACTGCTTTTGAGCTGTTAATAAACAGGAAGTCTAACATGAATAGAAATAGTCAATAAAGTAATAAATTTAAATCAGGTATGGCTTTTGCTTGTTATATTTGCTTATTTGTTTTTTTTAATTGCACCTTGTATACATAACTTGATTTTTGTAAGGTGTTAGCATCTGTGCTTTCAGCTGAGGAACTAATGTTTGCACAACCAACACAGAGATTCAGCTGGGTGTAAACAAAGCATTTAATTATTTTGTAGAAATAATTTCAGTGCTCAACTACTGTTTCTTTTAGAGACATTGTGTTGAATGTTTTCATAGGGTTCCATGAGGGTGGACAAGAGGTTGACCTCTTTGTTTCTGTTACAGCCAGTCTTTTCTTTTTCTCTCTTCTTTCAACTGATCTATTTATGTCACTACCTTTTTACTCTCTCACTTACTTCTCTTTCACCCCTTATCCTGTCTGACTGTCACTGGAATTTCCAAATTCTCATATCCAATTTGTTCACTTTCTCCTCAGCTCATGTGGAACAGCTATTATTAACAACCTTTTAAAAGTACCCTAAATGCACTTGGAAGATGACCTTTTTGTTGTTGATTCAGTGGTATTCAACTACTGTCAGTACTACATCTTTTCATTTCTTTCCCTTTCAACTCTCCTCATCCTCCCACCACATCGTCTCTGTCTCAGTTGTTTTTCTAGTCTCTGGTCTTGTCTGCTGATATCTCTCCCTCTTCCCTCTCCTCCCCCAGCCTGCCTCTCTGTCTGCCTGCCTCCATCCCGTCTTAGTGGATGTGATGGGTAGAAACTGACAGGGGGTAACGAACTGATCGGGCCCCCTGCCCCCCCTAGTATTTCCTGTTCAGACAATATGAACTCACTTGGGTTTAAAGTTCTGGAAGAGCTGCAGAGGATTCACATGGCTTGACTGTGGTCTTGTTGTCTGCTCTGCTTCTTTTTTTCTTGTGTGAGTTGTTTTCATGTATATAAATATACAATTTTATTTTGGATATGGTCACCCGGTTAGCATCAAAGGAAATACATATTGCTGACAGCGGTTAGCCTGATCCAGAGTTTATGGCTTATATTGGTCTAAAACTAGAATCTGATATGGTGGATATAATGTAGTTTGGCTGATATGATATTGATCATTCAATAGTTATGGTGTTGACTCATTTCCTGCTGTCCTTTAATGCCTCTGTGGATTTGTCCCTTGTAAGGTGTACTAGACCATTTCATGGGGGGCGTTTTTACCTGTCATAGCAAGATAAGCTGTAACCAATAACACTACTGACAGTGATCCAGCATACTAAATGGAATGCAGCCGTGATAAATGTCAGTAATTGCACCTGTGTTAAACAGGTGAAAATGTCAATGCATTGAACTGTTAGAGTACATGTTGCTTATTGTGTGAGCTTGATTTGATTTGTCCTAATCAGCACAGAGCTGCTCAGCAGGTAGCTCTCATATATCAGATTTCAGAGCCCCCCCACCAATTAAAAATGATTAAAAAGGATAAATTAGCAAATTCAGCATTTGTAGTGGTATTGATATAGCTTTCAATAATAACACTCATTGAGACTGGTAGTAGAAGTAGTGTTAATAACACAAGTCATCTGTACTTGAATTGCATCCCTCAGAATTAAACAACGTAGATCATTTGTAACTGCAACAGTCAGTCAAACTGGGCTGATGACAAGTCTTACAGGTACCGCTGCAGGTGTGTGTGTGTGTGTGTGTCTGTATTCGTGTTGCTGCAGGTGGCAGTCATCATTTATTAAGAAGTCTCATAAAAGAGGCTGTGTGGACACAGGAAGTGTTTCAACTCACATCACTCTTGAGAACTGTGGGATTGATTTATCTTGAATCGAGCTACGGGGCACTTCCCCTCGGGGCTGGAAACACACGCACACTCGCACACGCACATGCACTCACACACAAACACACACACACAATCAACCCTCTCTTTCCTTTTTACAGCTCCCCCCTATCTCCTGTTTCTTTTTTTCATCTCTCTCCTCCTTGCCTGACCCTTGGGGACATCTTTTTCATTCTTTATCGCCTCTCTTACTCCTTGCACATCCTTGTCTTTCCCTCTTGCTCTTTTCTTTTCTGCCTGTCTCTCAAAATGAAACCAGTGAACCTGCTCGTTTTCTCACTGCATCCCTACTTTGTTTTCTCCTCTCCACTCTCTCTTTCCATTCGGTCTTTCTCTCTTTTTCGATTAAAAGTAGGTCATTCTGCAACATCGAGCCGCAGCTCCTGCCAAGCATGACATCCACATACACACATGTATCGCCTGGCAACCATGCATTCACCCTGCACCCTCTCCATCCTCCATCCTTGTTTCCTCCATCTTACCTTCCCTGGAGGTTGTGCTCAGTGCAGAGGACTAGGTTTGCAATCTGACACTGCTTTGTTTTGTCGCTGCTCTTCTTTCATAGTGGGGCTGAGGGGTAATTGAGCAGGAGGGTTAATTGCAAACATACATACATAATGTCTGTATATGTACAGTGGAAGCACCCAGTAAGAGTCTGCAACGCTGCATCTAATCTAAACATTGGTGGTGCAAGGGGACTATATCATTTGTATTATGGATGAGGTGTAGAAATTAGACTGAAAACTACAACTACTGCAACCAGATTCTTATATTTTACTTACCCTCACTTGCCGCTTTATATATTTGTACACACTAATGTAATCCAATTTAATGGCCCTATCTCAATATTTATCTCTTTACATAGTCAGTGAGGTGTCCATTGTATGCTTTTGCACTGAGGTTAGTAATTGCATTCAATATAATGTAGCTCAATACAACATTAAATTAAAATCAGTAGGCCTAATAAACATGATTCACTCTTTTTCTTAACTCTTTCCTGTTAATATGTCAAAAAATGAGCATAGTAAACTTCATATAGAAAGATTTTTTTGCATGTTAAACTGATTTTCATTATTCCCATTTTTTCTTTTTTTTTTAGCTTTTGTCATTTTTGCTTGTTGTCGGGATGTTGGTTCATTAAAGCCACTGATCTACAGTATTGTAATGATGAACTATAGTGACTGTTTTAATGCATTGAACTGTTAGAGTACATGTTGCTTATTGTGTGAGCTTGATTTGATTTGTCCTAATCAACACAGAGCTGCTCAGCAGGTAGCTCTCATATATCAGATTTCAGAGCCCCTCACCAACATTTAAATGCATCACAAGACAAACCTGAGTTATGCTTTATACTTTCAACTGCCTTTCAACTTGTCTGCTATCCAACTAGATTATCCATCTTAAGGAAGTTGCACATATTTGTCTATATACAGTATATATACATCACTTATAGGGTTAAAACATAAAAAAACAGCAAAAAACAATATGGTGAGATAAATGAAGGCTAATTACTTTACTAGTATGACAGATTCTTGTGATAAAAATGATAGTGACAAATTTAGGAACAACATATATCATACATTGAAACTGGAATCACAACTACTACTCATTAGGCACAAACATGAACCCAACACTTCCCACACTTTTCCCAATTATCCCATCATTCCCTGAGAGAGGGCGTCATAGCAACCCCTTTACAGATCATTTATACCAAGGAAGTGATGTCACTTCATTTCTCCCACAACCTCTTTAGCACATGACCCATGACCTTCTAGTGTGTATAGGCCATTTATTGCCTTGTCTTTTTGGTTTATTTGTGTGTATGCGTGTGTGCGGGGAGCACAGTAATGTACTGGGTTCAAAGGCCATTGCTAGAGGGTGAATAGGGGGTTGGGGATGTATGGAGGGTTAGAGGTAATATGCATATATGGAGGTATATATTAGACACATTGTCATTGTCAATTTAGGACAGTCATTATGAGTGCTAGACTTGATATTGATCTGCAGGGAATACAGGTGACACTGACATCAAAGTGCTCCACCACACACACACACACACACACACACACACACACACACACACACACACACACACACACACACACTGATGTTTCAGGACATATTTGTGATGTTAGATGAGATGAAATGTATTATCTAGAATCTGATATTATATGTATCTATTAATCTGTTTAAAAATGTTGAGTCTTGCACATAGAGCAGACTTTAAACTCACACATTAATAGCAATAAGGCAGAATCAGCATCACCATCATGGCATGTCAGAGTTTTTGAGAAGGCTGTGATTTAAAAAGTATTCCCTAATAAGCAGAGATGACTAAGTGGAGGAGAATACGCAGTCCAGAATATCAGTATCTCATGATATTCAGCATTCTGAAGTTACAAGGGCATTCTGTGCAGTAAATTTAGATTGCAGTAAGACAAACCCTACTTCTGCTGGATAATTTGACAGAAATCCTATCTATTGAGACCTGAGGATAGATTTACAGAGCATGACTAATGTGCTATTAGCATATGAAGACCAAATATTGCTCAGTGCCTTCAGTTTCAGTGCCCCAGATTCACTGTATGTCACCTTTTTACAGTCAAAGCCTTCCTGTGGATAATTGTGTCTACTCTGTGTTTAATTAATGGTAATGGACAGTGAGAAGTGAATTGATTTTTGAGGACTAATTACTTTTATTTTACAAACAATAATCCATATAACACAGGCATTGCTGAATGGTAGCAGTGATGGCTTCATGCTAATATTTTACCATGCATCGTGTTTTAGTAGTAGTTACTGTTCACTATTCAGCCAGAATGTTGTACAGTTGCAGCTAATCAATCTATATTAGTGCTTTTTATTCTTGATCATCAAAACATTAATTGTTAATTGTTAATTAAGAATTGATATTTTAAAAGAAACCTTCTATGTATTGAATTGCAGTTAGCTGTATGCACATTGCATTGGTACAAAGCAGACCCTCATGATAAATAAGTAGAAAGAAAACCCACAGAGCATTGGGTCCTGAGACCTAAGACTAAAGACCAGTCCTGAGGAAAAAGCTGAAGATACACAGACCAGCTGCTGGTCTCTTATGGTCATATAGACTGTAGGTGTCCTGCTGATCAAGTTGATTGATGATTGAGGTGGTAGCTTGATAGAGCTGGTCAACATTCAGAAGGCATAAAAACACATCATAGATAACCTAATAGACAGGTCTAAACAAGATGGCAAGAAGAGTCTCTGCTGTAAATACAGCACTGCAGCCTTACTCACATACACATTCCCCTCAAGTAGGGCATACTACTACTATGCCCGTTGGCAACGCACTTAACCTAGTTAAACAGTTCTTCCCCATGTTCAGCCACTGTAGTCAGAGGGGAGCATCACAGCTTTTAACACATGACAGAGTGCTTAATGATCAAAAGTTGAAGCTATTACAGAGACTGGGAAACTGCTGGTTTAACATGACACTGGAAGGAAACCACCGGCTCCACCTGTCCCGCCTTCTCCTTGCTCTGTTATGATCAACCCAGCAGCCTTTCACCACACATCCCCCAGTTCGCTGTCCTGCTCAATGCAGGAATTGGGAGCTTGCTGCCTGTGAGTCAAAGCATAAGCTCCAGCAGCTAATTCCCAGCTTGAGGCCTTGGTGAGAGACCAGAAGCACGTTTATGCTGTGATTGACAGCTGGTATCTCTGACTTGGTCTGTCTGATTGGTTGCAAGGACGAGGCCCTCAAAACCTTTTAAAGGATGTTCTGAATGTTCCCAGAGCTGCCAGGCAGTTCAGTGAGTCTGTATCACAGAAGCCTCTGACAGCACCTCTCACATTAAGATATGGTTTGGAGCATATTTCAACTAAAAATATTAGAAAAGTTATACATTGTAGCTTTAAGAATATATAACACCTTATGAAGGGTAATAGTCTAAAGTCCATCCATTGTATATATATTTTTTATAATGAAGCTGTATTTACAGTCATATATTATAAAAATGTCATTGTAAAATTGAATTATTCTAGTATAGTTTAGAGCAACATTTGTTGCTAGATTGTTTAACTATATCTGCAGGGCATGTCTCAATGTCTAAATGTCATTGGTTACTGAAACCCAACAAAACCTTCAGCTGATATGAGCCAGAAAACTTTGTTTTATGTGCAGTAACATCTTGCCATAATGAGTGTACTTGTGTTAGCCAAAACATCCATGAGAGATGTAAGCAAATGTAAGCCGAGCCTCAGCAGCCATGTTCCTCATGTGAACTACCAGGACAATATACTGCACCGGATTACCATGGGGTTGAATAATTTTGTTTATTTTAAGGTTTTGTTAAGTGTAATGTGCCAAGCTGAATGTCTTTTTTTGTCTCAGAATTATTTTTGGATACTTAAATAGTTAGAAAATATAATTATTTTCTAAAGTGTGTTTACTAATGTATATGTCATTTTTACATCCAGATGTACAATGTTGGACCGACTGATTTGATTTGTTTTCACATGAAACATAGAAAGACATGGTAGAAAGAGAATCAGAAATGAGTGTGCTGTTGATGCTGTACAAATCAAGAAGTATGACATTTTGAGCAACAGATCAATACTGTGCGTGTTTTGAACTGACTGAAATGACTAGTATCAGTTTGCTGTGCTGAGGTGTGTGTATGATCATATTTTTGTTACTATAGCACAAACTATATTGTAGATAAGCAGAGTGTGTGTGTGTTTATTTCACAGAGGCTTTTCCATAGCGTCCTCCAGGCAGACTGTGTCTCAGTGCATTTTCTGCATATGCGGGAGTGTGTGCAGCAGCAGCAGCGAGTTACAAGGACAAAGAAGGGGAAAGAGCATCCTGTGATCCTGAGGTAGTGCCATGACAGACAAGCTCTTGAAAGCACAAACACAGCTGGAGAAACAACACTGATGCAGACAGTCCTGAGGCACGTGTAAAAGGCTCAGTTCAAGCTTGACTGTATCTTTCTGCCTCTTCCTGCACTCAGGCTAACAAAGACTAATGAGCAGTCAGCACATCTGACTAAAGTCTTCCTTCAGACACACTTTTCTTATTGCATTGTCTCTGAACCCATTTAACTATAAACATATTCAATATTTTATCATGGTCTTTTATGGTCCAGTCTATGACCTCTGATACATATAGTTCTTTGCTTAGAATAATGTAATAGAAATGGATTCCAGATCAGTTTTAACTTGGTTTGAGGCTTTCTGTTTGGAACTGATAATTGAACTGTACTGTTCGCTAATAATTCAATAACTTAAGAGATTACAATATTTTCATGACTCTCTTTGTGTCTCATCAGGCCCGCGGTCACAACAGAGCAAGTGGACAGACAGAATACTGCAAACGCGTCAGTGTAATGTACATACAGCAGTCTCCTCACCCCTAATTTTTTAATCATTGTCTATAGTAGAGATTTCAGTATCATTCTGTAAAGTTGCTTCATCAGTTACCCACCTCAGTAACACAGTCATATAAAAGTAAAGCTAAAGTTATGAAAATGTTTCTGTATTTAACTAGGGAAGGTCTCACTAATACAATAAAGAAGTTATCATAAAATTAGAGTCGACCTGAAAACAGTTTATGAAACATCAGTATTCAGTTTAACTAATCAAGCAGCGGCCTGTCATTGCTGCTTGGTCTCTCTGTACAGACGTTATTGACACAATTTCTAGGTGAAAAGTGACTTATCTTGAGGAAAACTCTAGGAAATGTACTTTTTCCCTTTGTGCTGCAGTATTGCTGCTTATTACTGTTGTACAGTGTAATTAATAACTGACTATTTTGGATTAGTTAACTAGTTGGAGGATTAGTAGGGGTTCGCAACAATTTAATCAATAGACTCATGTGTTCCTTCAGTAATTTTTTTCCTCACAAAAGTGTATCCTGTTTTTGGTGGAACTGATGCACTCACTGCAGATACTGGCTCACCTGGGACCTGCAGTATTTATTATTAATGTGTTTGTACAGTACTAAGTGTAGCCATGCTATTACAGTTGGTAGAGTGCTGAGGGTAATTGTGTGTGATGGTGGAGGGGCTATTTTGGACAAGTTTGTAGAGAAAGATTGGTGATGCTGTGTTAGTATATAGGAGTGTCAGAGGAATGGTTGAGGGGTAGTTAATGTTAATGCCTCCAGCATTTCCACCGAGAGATAAAAATGTCCAGAGAAATAATAGTTTTGTGCTTAGAACAAGCTTTTTTCAGTAAAGACCATTTGATTATTCACAGACTGTTATTCCTTGTAGTATTTTGTACACTCTAATTATTTTATTTATTATTTTGCAGCTACGGTTTTATAAAAGGCTAGGAAGGGTCAATGGGAAAAAGAGATCCACTCTGGACCTCTCCTGTCTCTACCTTCAAGTAGGTACTGTGTATACATTACAAGGACCATATATATACTGTAAGAACCGGGATTAAAATAAAGTCATAAAAAAGATTCATGGTTAATGTAACCATTGTTACTAGAAGTTTAAAGAATATACCAGAGAGGTTGATGTCCTTTGTCTGTCTCTTGTTTAAAGTAAAACTAGAAACTGCGCTCTATAGATGATAGTAGGTAGGGAAGATAAGTAATTTATTCCTTAATAAATAGATGATTTGGTAAACCCACATTTTGTTGTTATGGTCACAAATTAGAATTTTTAACTGACTCCGCCACTGCTTCTCTGCATTGAGTGACAAAATCAAGTGTTTCATTTTGAGTTGAAAGCTGCATTTAACATAGGTAGAAAAAGCTTGAAACTTTGGCTAATACAGCAGAAGAACAATGAGGCACACATGCATCTATGCACACACAAAGACAAAGCTGCTCTGTTTGCACGACACTAAAATTCACATGTACTCGCTTGTGCTGGGGAACAATGAAATGGTCCAGCCGGTACAAATACTGTGCAGCAAGTGCTGTGCACCAAAGTTGGGCAGCATGACAATGAACTCTGTGCACCGTAGTGTTAAGGAAAAGATGATACAATAGTCATAACTAAGACAAGGAAAAGACCCATCTTACATTTGTTTTGAAGAAATTCTACATTTTCAGTAGCGTTCACAATAAGCGATCTTGGCCAAATGTAATTGTAAAATTGTAAAATGATTAATTCTTCAAGTCTTTGAGACCAGTAAAATAATCCTAAATGGGCCCAAATGAAAACCTCTCAACAGTTGATTAGGTTCAGGTTTCCAGCTGTGATATAATCATGCTTTAATCACACTAATCACAGCTGCCTCTTACAGATCTTCAAACTATGAGGATTTTTTGAGTTTGAATTAAGGCTCTCTTTAGAAATATGAAACCTGTGAGGGCTATGATAAGAAAATGAGTTCTTGCTTTTTTCTTGCTTTATCTTGATATTCAGGAGGTGTAATTTATTCCAATAGACTTTATGGTGTCAAGGCATTTATGATTAAAAATATATATCTGTGGTCTGCTTTTCAATTCAGGATGAAAAATCAGGTTTACTTTAATGACAAGGAGCTTTGTTAAGAAATAACTAATTTTAAATAGAAGAAGGCATGATATTTAAAGAACAGTTTTCCTAACAGTCTCATTTAGCAAAATATGCAATTCCTATAGCTTCTAAAACTAGGTTAATATTTTATTGTACTGAGTGTGTTTGTGTATGATGATAATGTGTGCCTAAGGCTGTGAGCTTAACTATGTAACTGTAATCTAGCTAGTTAGGTCACCAAAGTCTATAGCACAGCAAACTAACGAAATATGAACAACTCATAGCTGAGTACACTGCCATGGTGTCATGGTACCAGCAACCCAAACCCGCTAAATTTCAGACTACACAAGACACTGATATAATAAATTGTTACCATCCTGCAGTTTATCAGTAGAAGACAACTGATTCTGGAGTTTAGACACCTTTGAGACCCCACGAAAAGACTAGGAATGCATGAATTTGTCATTTTTCCAACAACAATTATGACATGTTCTGTGACATTCATGCTGACCTTCCTGTTCTCAAGGATGGTGACCTGCGGTCACTCCCCAAAGCGGGAATAGTTCAACATGCAAGAGGGAAGGCTGCCCGTGAGAACTATCTGAAAAGGCAGCTTTAAGTAAGAAGCAGTCATTTGTCTGTGGACTTTGGGAATCAATATTCCTTCTGCCAGAGAGGTAGTCTGTTTTCAGCTTTTGGACTCAATTTCTCTCTCTCCTCTCCTCCTCCTTCTGTGTGATGTAAACCAGAACCAAAGCTTCTATCACAACACAAATCAGAAAGCCTCTGACCACCTGTTGTCAATATTTCACATCTCACCTTCTATGTTCCTAATAACTCATTGACATGGTGTCCTTTTCATATTATGCTGTGGAAACTCTCCTTTATATGAAGACAGGAAGAGCACAGTTGTTAAAGTCCAAAATAAGTATTAATTAGAGTAAAAGTAGTATTCAAAATTGAGTTGAAATATAAGAATTTTTTTTTTTTTTTTTTTTTACCTCCAATCCAACTTAGTATGATTATTCTACTTCCTACTATAGCTTCCTTTATCCAGCTGTTGCGTATATACTGATCTTAAGATAAGATAAGATAATACTTTTACTCTACTATTAATCCCGCAGGTCAAAATAAGAAGAATAAGGAGTAACCTGACTAATGGGTCAAAGTCACACACGTACATAGGAGATAATAGCCTATAGTCTGAAAGGATATATAGTCAGGTCATATATAGTCAGGTTCTAGATCAGTGTACTGGGCTGTATTTTTTAAAGGCAGTCTGGATTTCAAATGTCAAAACAATTTGTTAAAGATAAATGTAAGCTAAGACAGCTTAGGCTTGAAAAATGTATTTGAAATTTTTACATGATAAACTTTTACAACATTTGTGTTCAGACAGTATAATAGTTGGACATCAGTTTCTGTAAAATGGATCCAAGGTTTTAAAATAGTATACTAGCTGTTACTTCTACTATGTGAAGTAATGTGTGTAATACTGACCCTTTTTCGCCTGCTCAAGAGGCACAGTATCCCTGTATGCTGTAGCAGGAGGATGAGAGGGTTCTACACGGGAGAGAAGCACTGACCTATTTGAAGCTGTTCTCTGTGTGTTTCTTCCTCTTATCTTTGATTTCTCTTCACACACACACACACACTCTGTGCCTTTTCCAAGGAATAGATCTGCAATTTAAAGCTGATTTCTTAAGGCTTTATATTAGACTGTGTAGCTTGCACTTTCCTCATTCTCCCCTATATATATTTTGTGTGTGTGAGAGAGAGAGAACCAGTAATTAACAGAGATAGGGTGATACTGGTCAGGTTTCATATAGCTGGGCTTTAGAGATACATGTGGTTGTGTGTGTGTGTGTTTTTATGGAGTGGTGAGGGTATCTTCATCCATATGTTACATCACCTCCCCTATACATCTGCATCCATGCATGTTGTGTGTGTGTGTGTGTTTGTGTGTGTGTAAAGGTATGTGTGATTGGCTCCTCACACAGCCTACAGTCTTGCTCCCCAGGGCAGATTAGCTATTTAATGGAATACTGTAGGGATTGACATACCAGATGGTTTATGCATAATGTGCGTGGTAGTTTCAGGTTTTAAAGAACGACAACCGCCCGCCAAAAAGCTGTTGTGTCCTCTGTGTCAGTCTATTTCATCAGTTTTAGTTTAAACAGACAGAGGATGATATAGATCAAAGGATTTTGTTCCATTTGTTTCAGTGTTTATGTTATAATGTGAAGAAGAAGAATAATCAAGAAATGGCATTAAACATTATCCTAATGGAATTTCCATGGATATCAATATTCATTATAATAATTTGAGAGTCAGTAAATAATAATAATCAAAAGGGTCTTTGTTGAGAAATATTAAGGTATTTTATTATTTTTAAGGGAAGTTTATAATGTTTGTTGAACAGTAGCTGGTTTGTTTTATTTATTTAGTATTTTTCTAGTACAATGCTTATTAATAAACAGAAAAATAAATTATCTTTAGAAAGACTTATTTTTATATTTTTGGCAGATGTTAAAAGACTACCCAAATGTCCATAAAGATGGCAACTGTCCAGTAGCTGATATGTAACAGTAGTACCAGTAGAGAAAAGAAATGCATGGTATTGCTTCTTCAAAAATGATATATAGTCTTTCAAACCTAAATAATAGTTTATAACATGAGTGTATTATTTTCAAATCATACTTTGAAGCAACATTGTATTATTGTTACCGGTATTTACTCATTTTAAAAGATAAAACATTGAAGGAAATGAGTCCAGAAGCTTTCACAAAGAACATTATTTAAATGTAATATCTTTAACCTTTACTTATATCTGAGTGTACCTAAAAGAACACACAGCTCCACAGCACCCCAGCAGTGCTTTTATGTTATGTCACTTTTCCCACCAACATTTTCATATTTTGCAATGGCAAGTTTATGTTAAACATCCACCCCACACTCCCACATAATTTATTTGAAATTTACTGTCGCCATAGCTTGAGCCTGGTGTAATTGGGGCGGACATGGGATTGATGCTGTGGGGATTGCAGCGTGGGGACAGGGATTACGAAAGTGGGGGCAGGTGGTCCTGGCATGGTTGCCAGTACATGGACCTGGCTGTCATGGAGGTGGTGGGAGTAAATTAGAAGCTTCTGGCTGGTGGTTGGCTGCTGATTACTCAGTGCCAAAGAATTTACACCGCTGACTGTAATAAACATTAATGTAGGTTGTTTTAACTTTGCCTGAGTTTACCTCACAATAAAGTGCAAATTTCTGTGTGTGTGTGTGTGTGTGTGTGTGTGTGTGTGTGTGTGTGTGTGTGTCTACCCAAAAATCTATTTACACCCTTACACAGAGATGAGATCTGTGAGCCAAAATATCTTGGTAATTTTGTCACTATGTTGAGATGATAAGTAGAAATATAGAGAAAGTCTCTTAGTCTTTCAAAAAGAACCAAATGGTTCAAAATCTAAAACACCGTAGGGGTTGTAATGATACGTGATATTAAGTGCTCATGGTTTGATACGCTACAATACATCTAATGATGTATTTACTGAAGAAAGAATGAAAACCAACTATTAAGATCGTAGTGTTTTATTTATTCCTTTGTAGTGTAAACTGCAAAAATGAAATAAAAATGAAATTCTGTTGCCACAAAACACGGTTTCATAATGTTTTCCTTATTGTGAAGGAAAGAATGTTCTGTTTATCTCTGCAGATGACAGTGTAAAAGAAAGACATCCGACACAAAAATATAAATATTTTTCCCTTAAACTAAATTTACAATTACGTTTCCATCCATTATAATAAGATATTCTTCTTAAATGAGCAGGTGCCATTGTAACAATGGTCTTTCCATTTATACTTTTTCCAATTGCAAAATAGTGCATTACATTACCATTTAAAAACGAGTACACTAATGTGTTAATTTGTAGTCTGTTACCGCCAACACTGGTTGTTTGTAGTATTATTATATTGGTTAGCTAGCCAGTGTTTTCCAGTTCACTACAGTGAGTCTGTTAAAGTTAACTGTACTAAAAGTGTTTATGAGTTCAGTGAAAACACAATGTCTGCCGACAAGGTCTTCTACCGGCAGGACGTGGGAAGAGTCGAGACTTGCAGCTACAGATGATGGAGCTCTGGAAAATGTTAGCTGCCGAGAAAATTATTATGCCAGAGGAACAAGAGAGTGGAGAGGGATCAACTGGCCGGTGTCACACAGTCAGCTGATTGGTGGTCACTAGCTAAGTGAATTGTTTACAGACATCCGACTGAACAGAACCTGAAGCAGCCAGATGTTGTTTCACTATCAGAGGTTGGGGAAGATGAGAAAATGCAATTCAAATCTGTCTACTTAAAGTCTTTGTTTTACCAGTGTCATTACATATGGGATCATCTACAGAGGTGTAAAGGACATTTTAGGATACAGTGTTCACCTCATCAGTCATAGTCCTACCTATTTAGGGTTACGATGTAAGGATTGTGTTTTTCTGATTCGCAATGATCGTGTAATATGGTATCATTACAACTCTACTCATGTGTAACTTGTTAAAGAAATCTGAAAATATAATATAATATGTTGTTGCAAAAGACATTGGTAAGATTAGAATGATGAAGTGACTTCTAGCAATAAATTCTCCATCATAATTTCTGGGCAGATAATTTAAACTGTTCCACATTTTGCTTTGAAAGCCCTGTTTTTCTCGTGATTGAGCCTGATCCCCACTTCAAAGAATCATTGCCACTGAGCTTTGTTTCTAGGCTGCTCTAGGAGCCATAGGACTCAGGCTGTATCGTAGGCCAGAGCCCATACACTCTCGTACAGAATACATATACGCGAGCTACACACTCACCCACACGCCGCTAAACAATTTATACTGTAAGCACACACTGTACTGTCTACTGTGCTTAATCCTAAACCACCTGCCTCTGTGTCTGTACTCACAGGTCCTCAAAAGTGCTGACAGGAGAACCATCTAGCCAATCAGGAGAGGTGAGGGGTGAGGCGAGCCAATCAAGGAGGAGAGATGTTGGGGAAGGGCAGGCATGTGGCCCCTGGCTCTCATAATAATATTGCTGGTTACTGTGGCATGGAAGTAACATTGAGGTCCCACAAGACCGTAGAAGTCACCCAGCACCATCAGATCCACTTTAACTCAATATGTTACTGCAAATAGTATAAATGCTGGGTCCCAAAATTCAAATAAATTCATTTGGTCAAAGGGTTGAAATAGATGGCTCAGATAGGATCAGTCCCGCCTGTGTGTCTTGGCTCATTCCCAGGAGGGCCTGGTGGTTCTGGGGATTTTCACAGTTGAGACATTGCAGCACAGCTCTTTCCAAAATAATCTACTTTCAACCCTCAAACTAAAATAACATTAGGTGCAAATCTAAACAAAACTCAAACAACTGTAGAGCACGTAATGCTTAACTTACCCTTTAGAGGAGTACAGAGGGAGTGAGGCAGCTGTAGGTGCAGTGTGATTGACACGCTCCTCAGCAATTCATATATTTTTTTGAATAGTTGGTCCCAGTTTGACCCATATTTTGCTATCCTCCCAAAATTGTCTGAACATACCAGACCTGACTCTCTTAGCATCACAGACCAAACCTTTTGCATTATAGGGAGGGAAAAGTAAATGGTTTTTGACCACTATGTCAAGGAGAATTGGGTTAAAATGATGTGACTCCAGAAACAATACATAAAGTTTTCTATAAGTATGTATTTTTGAAAATAATTATTCCAGCTGATTATTTCAGGTTAGGAGGACCCTACGCGATTACAATTGGGGTG
>BRZM01001076.1:55408-65857 GCA_033238685.1 Lates japonicus | reverse complement strand
ACAATGTTGAAAAACTTCCCGTTCCTTCGCCATGAGAACCTGAGCCACAAAACAAAGAGCCAGAGAGTTACCATTATAACTTTGTTCCCTGGAACTGAAGCCCATTCCACTGTTTTCCTCTTTATGTGTCACCAGTCGCCTTGATCTCCTCAATTTTGCCATTTTCTAAGCACTGTTAAGCTACCGTCATTTAAAAGTTATGTATAGTTATTTCACATTAAAATCCTCCTAGCAGTTCAAACTCTCCCATTCTTGGAAGGATTTTAATTTGAAACATCTGCAGGAAATATTTTATCGAAAGTAAAATAGCACCACTTGAAAAACAGCAGAGCAGAAGTGACTGAATAAATTAGTGAATGAAACGAATCTTTCTAATTAAAAGAAAAACTCAGCAGGAGAGAGGAGAGCGTGACATGACTGTGGTGTACTGATGGAATAGTGCTGTGTATTAGAGTATAGGTAGGTAGGTTGTTTTTTTTTCTGGCAACCAAGCTTTATCTGTTCACGGATTTGAGACTTTATTAGAGACTTTACAATGTCTGGCTTAATATAATGTCTTATCTCTGCAAACTGACTTTCTTAAAAAATCAAAAAAGAAACCAAAAAGAAACTTTGGAACAGGCTTTCAAGGTAGAAAATGAGTCTTAAACCTATTGCATGCTTCAAAACAGTCAGCAATAGTGTTATACATCAGAAAAGACACCAATGCTCTTGTTTAAGAGGAGCCAGTGAAGGCAAAAGAAGCATTATCTTGAGGAGAGGAAATGCCCACTGGGTTATCACCTTGTTAAAATGGACTCTTAATTGTTTCAAAAACTGGAAAATACGAAACTCCTTTGCTTGTCCTGTGGTTGCCATCTTATATTAATCAACTGGAACATGACAGCAGCACAAAAATCTACCACACCACATGCTCTGTATGTAACAGTGCTGTTGCTTAATCCTGTTCCATGTGTTGCTTCCAGAGGGCTCCCTGATTAGTGAAGAACGCTGAATGTGCTTACATAACTTGCCCCTATTTTTAGTACGGTGTGTGGATTTACAAAAGATGCTTCCTGTCTTTTTTAAGCAAGCTACAGTTGATTTGGGAATGTTTGAGGTGCAACACATCACTGAGCCTGAGCAATGGGCCACTATTGAAGCACTGGAGACCAGAGACCAGTGTGTGTTGCGTAGCGAGAGGCGGACTGAGAGTGAATAAATGAACGATCCCTTTCGTTGAATGTTTCATGAGCATGAATAGTCAACCGGGTGTATTACTGGAGCACAATGCCTGTCCTGGGAAGGGGGAGAGCCAGTACGTGTGCATGGGAGAGTGGCCGAGAGTGCCTTATTGTGAGGTTGTGTAACTGTCTGTGTGTGTGTGTGCGTGTGTGTGTGTGTGTGTGTCTTACATAAAGCCGATGTGTCTCCAAATAAACAATGTGCCACTGTCCTGAGCTGGTCATACCCCCACTGATGTAACCACTGGAAACTCAGTGTGTGTCTTTGCGTCTGTGTGTAGGTAAGTACCTTGAGCAAACATTACTGTGTTACATTTTTAAAAGGGAGAAGGTTAGGAGTAAAACACAGTATATGGTAATAATAATGATATATGATAAAACTATTAAATACTATAAAATAAAGAGCATTACACAGTCAGGTACTTTGCAGCCTGTGCATACAACAGATTACAAACAGACACTTAGTTTGTAGTTTATTAAGTCCCACCTAGCTAAAACTAATGCAGTCTTATACAACAGTCTTGTAATTAATCCTCCTTCATGAAGGTTAGTGTTCAGTATTTGTTTAAATTGTTTTAGTTTTAGAATTGTTGATCCAACTGTATGATCATTTTGGAGGATGCAGTGTGCGAGGTGCTGTTGAACTGTATTACATTATACAGAGAGGTGTGTCAACTATGTGGCCTACCATTATTTCTATGAATGGGGTGGACAAAACATTAAAAACACCTGAATACCACAGCAGATGTCCATAGACTTTATGTAGCAATTTTAAGCTACATAAATCAAATAGCCTGCCACTTCTTATAGAGTTTTTTTGGTCAAGTTTCACACTGGACAGGTAAGTAGCAGAGCAACCTCTCTGTTCTGTTACACAAGTATCCAGTGAAGACAACAACCTCATTTACTGAATAATGACATCCAATCCATGAACCCTTGCATTTACACCTGATATTAACATGTTTATTAATCCAAATGGGATTATCAGACTAGAGACTACTATGTGTGAGTATGTGTTTTTTTTTCTCATCTATTTTCATTGTTTACTTATTTATTCTTTCACTTCTGCGCCAAGGGATAACCATAAGGCGTAGGTGGGTATGGACTTTTTTGGTTTGTTTGTTTTTGTTATTTCAATATCATTAGGACCTAAAACACAGATGCTGATAACATCTTTTCTGTGTTCCTTGTATGAATGCATGTCTCTTTTGTGTTATGTGTGTGGAGTGTGGAGTACCCAGGGTGGAGTACCGCAAAGTTGATTCATCACAGCTACACAGATGAAATTATCAGATTTTTTCAGTGGATGTAAATAAATTTCCTTCAATTAAATAGAGACTTGGCATAAATCACTCTATTTTGCAACAAGAAGGAAAAAATAAAAGTTATTGCTTAGCTTGATTCCAGAGTTATACAGATGAAAAATCATATTGGAAATCTTGACGTGTTATACTACCTGGGTGTGTTTTACCGTAGGATTAATAAATCCACATTCAAACCCCTGACCCATCTCCATCTTCATTTGAGAAATCACACAACTGCACCTCCTGCAAAATCTCAGCTGTTTTACTGTGCCTTTGATTGATTATTTTCTCTACTTCTATTTCCTTTACTCCATTACTGCACTACTATTATTTTTGTCTGTTTGTATTTTATTTATTACTTTATTTCTGTTTCTAGAAAATCTCATTTTATTCTGTCTCAACTGATTTTATCCTGGTTTTTATTTATTTTTATTCCTACGTAAAGCATGTAGGATTGCCTTTGTAGGATTGGATTTGAAATATACTAACTAAACAAAGCTGCCAAGCATTGCCTGCCTAATGGAAGGACAAGATGGAGGGTAGCAGAGAAAGAGCAGTAAAAAGCACAGCAGACCACCTGTCAGGCTGTGGCTATAGAGGGCAGCCAGACAGGTGTCACACTGAGTTTACAGGTTTGTTAGAGGGCAGCAGAGGAGCTTTGGGGCAAGACACTACTTGTCTGAAGTGGAAGTCGCTGAAGAAGAAAGGGTGGGTAAGATGAAAATGTGTTATTGTGTGTGTGAGTGACAGACAGAGAAGGGCAAAGTGGCAGGAGACTGCATCTGAGTGGCACTGTCACTCCTCATAACTCTCACTGCTACAGGGAGACAGGGGTGGATGGAGAGGGGAGGGTGAGGAGACACCAAGGACAGACAGACCAGGGTGACAAAAGGCAGCAGAGGAGAGACATAAAAACAGAGAGAGACAAAGGGGCTTGAGTGAAAACAATGAATGATAGACAGTGGGAAGGAGAAGAAGAGGAGGCTAGAAAAATGTGTCGTGACTGGCCCCCGTTCTGCATCACATGAATCTTCCCTGGACTGCTTTGTCCTCAGCTGTGCTGCATTTCCCTGATTACACTCACACTGTGTCTGATTGGAGCAGACAGTCTGCAGCCTGCGGTTTGCCAAGTTGTCACATCAGTCTTCCTGTGAGTTTTTCAGCCTGTTTTTAAATTATAAGGGGTACATCTATAGTCTATGAAAACTGTTGTAAATGTTTTCTGTGACTGATGATGTCATCAAGGTTATCTCGCTGTATGCTTAGAGACTGGAAATTTGAACAGAGAGACTGTATTACAAATAGTTTAAAAGGTGTGCATTTCCCAGGCAAGCGTAGTCAAAACATATGCTTTTGAGTTACATTATGGGAAGTGTAGGACATTTTGGAGCTTGAACGATATTGGAGTTTAAAAGTCAGGATTTCAGCATCAATTTTCACATTTTTGTTGCACTCTGATGGCACTGTGTGTGTGTGTGTGTGTGTGTTTGTTTATGACTGTGTGTCATTATCTGTACACAACCTCATTTCTGTAACCTTCTCTTTGTCTCCCCCCTCCTCCCACAGTAAAGCAGCCTCCCACTATAGTCAAACAGTCAGTGAAGGACTACATTGTCGACCCCAGAGATAACATCATCATCGAATGTGAGGCCAAGGGCAACCCAGTGCCAACGTAAGCAGTACACACACCTACACGCACGCACACGCACACACACACACAATGCCATCAGAGTGCAACAAAAATGTGAAAATTGATGCTGAAATCCTGACTTTTAAACTCCAATATCGTTCAAGCTCCAAAATGTCCTACACTTCCCATAATGTAACTCAAAAGCATATGTTTTGACTACGCTTGCCTGGGAAATGCACACCTTTTAAACTATTTGTAATACAGTCTCTCTGTTCAAATTTCCAGTCTCTAAGCATACAGCGAGATAACCTTGATGACATCATCAGTCACAGAAAACATTTACAACAGTTTTCATAGACTATAGATGTACCCCTTATAATTTAAAAACAGGCTGAAAAACTCACAGGAAGACTGATGTGACAACTTGGCAAACCGCAGGCTGCAGACTGTCTGCTCCAATCAGACACAGTGTGAGTGTAATCAGGGAAATGCAGCACAGCTGAGGACAAAGCAGTCCAGGGAAGATTCATGTGATGCAGAACGGGGGCCAGTCACGACACATTTTTCTAGCCTCCTCTTCTTCTCCTTCCCACTGTCTATCATTCATTGTTTTCACTCAAGCCCCTTTGTCTCTCTCTGTTTTTATGTCTCTCCTCTGCTGCCTTTTGTCACCCTGGTCTGTCTGTCCTTGGTGTCTCCTCACCCTCCCCTCTCCATCCACCCCTGTCTCCCTGTAGCAGTGAGAGTTATGAGGAGTGACAGTGCCACTCAGATGCAGTCTCCTGCCACTTTGCCCTTCTCTGTCTGTCACTCACACACACAATAACACATTTTCATCTTACCCACCCTTTCTTCTTCAGCGACTTCCACTTCAGACAAGTAGTGTCTTGCCCCAAAGCTCCTCTGCTGCCCTCTAACAAACCTGTAAACTCAGTGTGACACCTGTCTGGCTGCCCTCTATAGCCACAGCCTGACAGGTGGTCTGCTGTGCTTTTTACTGCTCTTTCTCTGCTACCCTCCATCTTGTCCTTCCATTAGGCAGGCAATGCTTGGCAGCTTTGTTTAGTTAGTATATTTCAAATCCAATCCTACAAAGGCAATCCTACATGCTTTACGTAGGAATAAAAATAAATAAAAACCAGGATAAAATCAGTTGAGACAGAATAAAATGAGATTTTCTAGAAACAGAAATAAAGTAATAAATAAAATACAAACAGACAAAAATAATAGTAGTGCAGTAATGGAGTAAAGGAAATAGAAGTAGAGAAAATAATCAATCAAAGGCACAGTAAAACAGCTGAGATTTTGCAGGAGGTGCAGTTGTGTGATTTCTCAAATGAAGATGGAGATGGGTCAGGGGTTTGAATGTGGATTTATTAATCCTACGGTAAAACACACCCAGGTAGTATAACACGTCAAGATTTCCAATATGATTTTTCATCTGTATAACTCTGGAATCAAGCTAAGCAATAACTTTTATTTTTTCCTTCTTGTTGCAAAATAGAGTGATTTATGCCAAGTCTCTATTTAATTGAAGGAAATTTATTTACATCCACTGAAAAAATCTGATAAATTTCATCTGTGTAGCTGTGATGAATCAACTTTGCGGTACTCCACCCTGGGTACTCCACACTCCACACACATAACACAAAAGAGACATGCATTCATACAAGGAACACAGAAAAGATGTTATCAGCATCTGTGTTTTAGGTCCTAATGATATTGAAATAACAAAAACAAACAAACCAAAAAAGTCCATACCCACCTACGCCTTATGGTTATCCCTTGGCGCAGAAGTGAAAGAATAAATAAGTAAACAATGAAAATAGATGAGAAAAAAAAACACATACTCACACATAGTAGTCTCTAGTCTGATAATCCCATTTGGATTAATAAACATGTTAATATCAGGTGTAAATGCAAGGGTTCATGGATTGGATGTCATTATTCAGTAAATGAGGTTGTTGTCTTCACTGGATACTTGTGTAACAGAACAGAGAGGTTGCTCTGCTACTTACCTGTCCAGTGTGAAACTTGACCAAAAAAAACTCTATAAGAAGTGGCAGGCTATTTGATTTATGTAGCTTAAAATTGCTACATAAAGTCTATGGACATCTGCTGTGGTATTCAGGTGTTTTTAATGTTTTGTCCACCCCATTCATAGAAATAATGGTAGGCCACATAGTTGACACACCTCTCTGTATAATGTAATACAGTTCAACAGCACCTCGCACACTGCATCCTCCAAAATGATCATACAGTTGGATCAACAATTCTAAAACTAAAACAATTTAAACAAATACTGAACACTAACCTTCATGAAGGAGGATTAATTACAAGACTGTTGTATAAGACTGCATTAGTTTTAGCTAGGTGGGACTTAATAAACTACAAACTAAGTGTCTGTTTGTAATCTGTTGTATGCACAGGCTGCAAAGTACCTGACTGTGTAATGCTCTTTATTTTATAGTATTTAATAGTTTTATCATATATCATTATTATTACCATATACTGTGTTTTACTCCTAACCTTCTCCCTTTTAAAAATGTAACACAGTAATGTTTGCTCAAGGTACTTACCTACACACAGACGCAAAGACACACACTGAGTTTCCAGTGGTTACATCAGTGGGGGTATGACCAGCTCAGGACAGTGGCACATTGTTTATTTGGAGACACATCGGCTTTATGTAAGACACACACACACACACACACGCACACACACACACAGACAGTTACACAACCTCACAATAAGGCACTCTCGGCCACTCTCCCATGCACACGTACTGGCTCTCCCCCTTCCCAGGACAGGCATTGTGCTCCAGTAATACACCCGGTTGACTATTCATGCTCATGAAACATTCAACGAAAGGGATCGTTCATTTATTCACTCTCAGTCCGCCTCTCGCTACGCAACACACACTGGTCTCTGGTCTCCAGTGCTTCAATAGTGGCCCATTGCTCAGGCTCAGTGATGTGTTGCACCTCAAACATTCCCAAATCAACTGTAGCTTGCTTAAAAAAGACAGGAAGCATCTTTTGTAAATCCACACACCGTACTAAAAATAGGGGCAAGTTATGTAAGCACATTCAGCGTTCTTCACTAATCAGGGAGCCCTCTGGAAGCAACACATGGAACAGGATTAAGCAACAGCACTGTTACATACAGAGCATGTGGTGTGGTAGATTTTTGTGCTGCTGTCATGTTCCAGTTGATTAATATAAGATGGCAACCACAGGACAAGCAAAGGAGTTTCGTATTTTCCAGTTTTTGAAACAATTAAGAGTCCATTTTAACAAGGTGATAACCCAGTGGGCATTTCCTCTCCTCAAGATAATGCTTCTTTTGCCTTCACTGGCTCCTCTTAAACAAGAGCATTGGTGTCTTTTCTGATGTATAACACTATTGCTGACTGTTTTGAAGCATGCAATAGGTTTAAGACTCATTTTCTACCTTGAAAGCCTGTTCCAAAGTTTCTTTTTGGTTTCTTTTTTGATTTTTTAAGAAAGTCAGTTTGCAGAGATAAGACATTATATTAAGCCAGACATTGTAAAGTCTCTAATAAAGTCTCAAATCCGTGAACAGATAAAGCTTGTCAAGCTAGAAAAACAACCTACCTACCTACTTCCAATACACAGCACTATTCCACTGAAGTACACCACAGCCGTCACGCCTCTCCCGCTGAGTTTTTCTTTAATTGAAAGATCTGCTTCTATCCACTAATTTATTCAGTCACTCTCACCTTATTGTTTCATGGTGCTATTTACTGAGAAATATTTCATAGATACTGAACAAAACCCTTCCAAGAATGGGAGAGTCGAACTGCTAGAGATTTTAATGAAATAACTATATGAATTTAAATGACGGTAGCTTAACAGTGCTTAGAAAATGGCAAAATTGAGGAGATCTAGGCGACTGGTGACACATAAAGAGGAAAACAGTGGAATGGGCTTCAGTTCCAGGGAACAAAGTTATAATGGTAACTCTCTGGCTCTTTGTTTTGTGGCTCAGGTTCTCATGGCGAAGGAACGGGAAGTTTTCAACATTGGGTAGCATCCAGGGCACACATGCTAAAACTTCAGGAACCCTATGGAGATTGGCTCCGGGATGGGAGGATGCACTAGAAGATCATGAAGGGAGAGTACCATAGTAAGTTTTATTAGCAATGACTATGTGGAGTAGCCTGTCCACCAAGATCCCTGCCCTGGTCTCAAGTGGCGAATACAGGCGTAGACACAAGTTATCGTGCCAATATTCAGGTGTATACATCAATGTCATCATAGGGGACAAAGAATTGGTTCCATGGCTGCGGTTATGGCATCTTTTACACTGAAGAATACAGGCAGGAAGAAAAAAGTTGAAAGCAAATTTTGAAGAAATTAAAATATATTTCTTAAAATGTCATGTACAATTTTGATTACCTTTTTCTCTTCCCTCCTCTCTTCCTCCTGTTCACCTCCTCTCATCCTCCAGAGGTCTTCTGTGGCTCTGGTTGGAGGTGTTGGAGCTATAGTGGTGACTGAAGTGCCCCGCCTGGTTCTACCCTGCAACCTCTGGCCAGGCCTCTCTCCTCCATTCACATTCTGATGAATAGGAAATGACTAGATAATACAGAATATACACAAATACATCTGAGTATATTTCTCCTTGCTAATGGAATTCTAAGTGTTTTATCTGTGTGTCTTGCTGATTTCTTCTCTGTGTACTAGTTGATAAAAATGGAAACTAATAAATATTAGGTGCAGTTTTATGAAAGGTGAATAGATACATTTGGGCTTTTTTATGGTGCACAGTTTTATATTTACTTGTTTCTTTTACACCAAGAGTTAAATTATGACCTTTTACATTCCATACACCAAAATGCAACTTTGCACTTCTCCCAAATCAGCACCTAGTTACTTGGAGGACTGAGATTGCATCATTCTTAGATACCTTGTTGAATAACCCTGATAGAAACTTCGGAATATTGTGTAATTAAAGAACACTATCGAGTACCTGAGAAATGACCTTAGATGAAAAAAATGTCAACTAATTTCATTTTAACAAAGGCTCTCTCCAGTTATACAAATAGAATAGTCACCCTACGTGAACTTTCCCACCCAGTGAAATACCTGAATGATCTGCCCAAGGCACCAGCGCCTCAGATCACCTCAATAAATCGCGGCATCAGCTTGTCATATAGGCCAGGACATCAGAACACGCCAGCGCCTGATAAGGACCGTTGGCTGGCTGCTGACTGGTCCCGGGGCACCCCTGACAAGCATAAGGCCTACACTGCATTTACAACTATTCGACGTTTATGTACCGTGTCAACATTTGTCCGTAGTGATCAGAGGATGACACACATCACCGATGAGCTAATTTGAACAATTATACCAGAATATGCTAATCGAAGGCCTAGTGGTTCGCTGGCATTAGCGGATCTCGCCTACATTTTAGTAACATATTTTTAGTCTTATTGGTGGTGGTAACATGAACAAATAGAAGAGTACATGGTGACAACTAAATCAAAAGAAACAATACACTCTCACTGTAGAGAGATGTGGCTGAGTCATAAATATATAATCTACAACCACACAAAATACACTCAATATTCAAATCAATTATTGGCTTAGCATGTATATACAGTATATATACACCACAGGTAGCTCATTCAGCCAGCTAATTATATGCGCAGCAGTGCAATGTTATAATCAATGCAGAGACAGTTAATGTCCCAACAGTCTCTAGAGTTCACTGGTGGGATGAGAGGCCAGAGAATGCGACTGGTTGAGCTGACAGAATGGGCTTAGCAGTAACTCAGATAACCACTTCTTTACAAACTGTGTTGAGCAGAAAAAACATCTCAGGAATGAATAAATATGTCTGCTACTGCTGGATGGATCAAGGAACAGCTGAAGGACCAATGGTCGTCCAGTAGGAGCACCTTTTGACAGGAGAACAGAGATTTGGAGCATGGAATGCATCTGATAAATCTGTGCAGAAATTATGTGGTAGTTATGTCTATATGGAGCAGAGTCTCCAAATATATTCTTGGAATCCATACCACAAAAGAACTGAGGCCGTTTTGTTGAGAAATGAAGCCTGCCAGTATTACAGGTACGATATTCCACAGTGCTTATGCCTTTACATGACAGCGAAACCCCACGAATTAGCAAGTATTTAAATAATTTAGTATTGGTACTTCCATAAAGTTAGGACTTTATGGCAAAGAAATGCTGAATCCTACATAATGCAACTGTTTTTAAATTAGTTAATTGGCCGTTAAATGCAACCGAAACGAAGTAATGAT
>BRZM01001076.1:0-55218 GCA_033238685.1 Lates japonicus | reverse complement strand
TGTTTGCTGAGGCAGGACTATTCAGTGGTGTTTTAGCCATGTATCTTGCCCATACAGATATGCTTGCACAGTAAACTTTATATACAGGGTCTATTAATTATAGGAAATGATAGCATGTGGTCAAATGTTGGCAACAGTACACGTAGTCAAACCCATGAATTGATTCAGTAATGCAGGTTATACAGCAGCATCTATCTAATGTCTGCAATAGCCACCACAGGTCATGCCAGACCAGAGGAGTGGTGTTAAAGTATATAGAGCTTAACAGAAAGCCGTACTAAGAGGGTATAGGGACGAGGATGGGTCGACAAAGTACAGGACTTTACTGTTACCATGAAGATGAAGGTTGGGTGCGCTTGCCACTGGTGGTATGTTCCAGCGGGTCAGTAGGAACAAGCTTGGACTTCTTGCTCTAACAAGGTATGTGATCCTGTGAACTTTTGGTGATACAGTCTTTAATTGTGGCGCTAAATATGTGCAGTCGTGTGATTCTCCTTTATTTCACTTCTATACATACACACAGATGCCATTTCTTCAGATGTATACTGCATGTACAGAAGCTGCTTGTACAGAGTGTTTGTGCCCTTTGTTCCGTTGAGAAAGAATAAAAGAGTTGCCCTTGCTTTAAAAAAGGGAAATTGCACGACCTGCTGTTGTAGTGTAGAGCTGTAGACGGGAGATAGACATGAAAAGATACTGGAGCAGTAAGGGGGGAAGAAAAGAGGGCAGAATGGGTTGGAAAAGAGATGCACCAGCACAGAAGGAATATGTGTTTTTTTTAATTTTATTTACTAAAGGATTGTTTCATACATGCTCAGGGGTGCATTCAAAAAGTCCTTTTGATTAGGGTGCTCCAACCGAGTGAATTAAGAAGTATCAACAGGTAGACATGATAAAAGTTTTGTAGAATTGTTAAATGCTATGGAAAGATGCTTCAGGTTTGCTTTCCTATCTCTGTTCGCTGAGAAATACAGCATCATCCTTCATGAAGGGAAAGGAGATATGACTGACAGTTCTGGACTCATCATCATCATCAGGGACTGTGGAGGACCAAAAGATTTTAAGATTGATTATGTGTTTTCCGTTTAAAATTGATTCAGATTAAAACCTCTTGATCAATCTTTTATGCCTTCATAGGGGTTTTGTAGAGGTTCTCTTCTAATACAGAGTGATAAGTAATGAGCAGTCAAATCAACATTAGGTTTCCTAATTCAAAATTCTTTTTCTGTAGTGTTGTTCTATATAGTGCTGTGGGCCTTTAAGAGGTACAATTCAGGTTAGTCTGTCTAAGTCTGCCTGAATGTTTCTGTCTGTCATACCTGTGCAAATAAATTTCATGACAGCTTAATCTTGAGAGGTTTTTGATTGATTTTAATTGTCTGTCTGTCACAGAACAAATTCATGTAAAGAAGCGGTGAATTCATTGTTGAATCATTGTTTATTTAAGCAATTGAATTAAAACGACAACTGTTATTTAAATTACACATCCGTGTTCTCAGAGGGAGGTAAGGAGTTGAAGAGATAAAATCTATAATATATAATTCAGTGGTGCAAATTGTCAAGAGTAATATTTTTATGATTCGGAGGGAAGAGGATGTGAATAGTTCCTGATGAAACATCTGTTTGAGAAATAGAATCCATCTGAGGCTTCCACGCATGAGTTTGTATTTGTTTCTAGCACCCTTTGATGCCTGTCCATGAATGTCTCCAGTATGTGCATCATCAAAAGGCCACCAACCACAGCCCATGCAGGAAATAAATAATCTTGTCTGTTTTAAATGTGGAGCATGAACATAATTTAAATATCAAGTTCACAATTTCAATTATCACACCGCAGGCAGAGACTGCAACTATCATAGAACCAGTCTCACAGTTAGACTTTTTTCACACCTCTAGTGGTTTATATTAATTTGGCAGACATTCAGAGTCGTTGCCCGTATTATAAATGCAGTTGTAATAGGTAACTTAAATCTGTTTGACCTTATCCAACAGTACTCAGGAATGACAACGTAATCGTATTTTATCATTAAATGACCATAGGTGTACTTTTTATGAGGACACAGGAAACGTGTCACCCAATTATTTCACATAAATCATTTGTCTCCCCAATTAACCTATCATGTCCATGACAGTCTCCGGCCTTTCCACACAGCAGACCACTGCTAATTAGGAAAAGTTTAACTCCATTCAGCTTTGCAGCATTACATAGCTAATGTTTTAGTCGACCCGACAGTCATACAACAAACATTTGTTTGGTAGTGTTTAACATATCTTTACAATGGATGAATCTCCACCAGTTTTGGCCAGTGCTACATTGTATGTATTGGAAAGAATGTCTACATGTCTGCTGGTGTGGACTGTATTGATCTGTTTGGTGCTCTTAGATCCAATGAAGAGAAATCTTGATATTTGGTAGACTGTCCTTGAAACAAAAGTTCTTGTTTCCACACGGTATACAACCCTGGGTACTATGAGGTCCCCAGAAATTGTTCAGATTTATAATTTAAATGGTCAGCACGGAGCCCTGAACTCAACCTTTTTCCTGTTGGCTCGTTAAACCATAATCCTTCCCTATATTGAATGGCCAAAACCACAGCTACTTTGTCTCATTATTGATTTTGTTTGAGCCACCGACAATTTTATCTGGTTTAATTAAGTTTCCTCTGTGTTTGTGAACTGATGCACTACTACACCACTACTATCTCAAAACCTGCAACCTGATAAGCAGCAAAGGCTTCTTTTCTAAATCAGAAAACATTATTTCTTTTCCCTTTTTCCTCTTTCCTCTCTAGTCCCCAGCTCTGGTCTTTATTCCTGCTCAGGACCAATCAATAATCAGGAGGCCAGGACTAGCCCTGCCAGAGACTTGATATCAGTTACATACTTCAGGCTGGCTTGTTGGCTGACTGGCTGGCCGCTTGAGTCTGCCACTTACAGGCAGGAATGTCACCCATGAAGGACGCTATTACATGTCTGCCTATGGGACTGTCACGCTTTCACCCTCTCAAACACATCTGTGTATTGGTACACACGCATGTACTGGGAGGAAAGCGATGAGGGAAGCAAGTAAGCAAAGATGAAGTAGTGAGTGTGAAATAACACATACACTGTTGTTTTTCCACAAATGTATTCAGCTACAGGCAATATAACTTCTGGGCTCCTTAGTATCAATGTGGAACACTTTCAGCACATCGTCACGTTTCACTGATTACGCTCAACTGCATTTTGTTGGTAATTGTTAGCTCTGATAAAATATGACTTGAATAGTGCTTAAGCAATATTTTGCTGAAATGACTCCTTTAAAGGTAATTAATTAGAAAGATTGCAACGCCAGCAAAGAAAAGTTTCTGTGTTTTCATTTGCAACTATTTTAAACAATGGTCTGTTTTGGCTTGACTGCAGAATTTTACATTTTGAATAGACTAACCGCGGGTATTTTCTGTATTACATATTTAAAAAATTCATTTATTCGTTACTTCTTGTGAGACCAATGAAAGGTTAGTTTTAGGAAAGTCATCTTCTTAGTTGGTTCAGTATACCAAAGATGATATAACCACATACCATTGAAACACAGATAACATACAGATAAAGCACTTTATATTAAACAATAATGAGTCGAAGTTGAATGGAATTTGCAAAGAAATCATGAAAAATATCCTCCCAGAAGACCATTAAATGGATTAGAATAAACGAGTGCATTTTAGAGGGATTATGAAGAGCACCAATCGTTACACACTAATATACTGTGTCCTCTCCAGGATCATTTGAATTGTTTGATAAAGCATTATACCAGATACCTTAGCACCCACTGTTCAAAATACCAAACGTTGTAATCTGGTAGGAGCAGGAGAGATGTATTCATTACACATACCGCCCGTAGCCAAGAAACTTATAGCAATGAGTTGGTATATAAGGAATTCATTCAATTCTTTTTTTGAATATTTGTGGTTTATTCATTCTGATTTGACCATTTACTGCAATTTCTAGTGTTTATTGCATAACATGTAGTCTGGCCGCCCATAGCGCTTAATGGACAGAACTGACAAGGAATCTGGGGAAGAGAGATGGGTGAGTGGGCGGATGGAGAAATGGATGTGTAGGAATGAACTTTGCACCCACGGATGAGAGGGATGTTTAAGCTGCGTGTTTTAAGGTTGCATGATCAGATGGGAGGTGTGGCAGGTGGGAAGCGTAAAACTGTGAATCATACAGTATGTGGTCATCGTATCTAACTAGAGAAGTAAGGTGAGACGAGGAAAGACCTTTGTCTCTAAAAATCAATAATTATTTTTCTCTGTAGCAACAGAGGCGGATGACGTTGTACGTTGTTTTTAGTGATGCGAAAGGAGAGGTCCAATGGGTGGGTGAAGTGAAAGGAAAAATGTGTGCTTGAATTTTTATTTCTGCTTTCCTGACATTCAGTGACAACCATTCCCTAATTTTAACTAAGTATTTTTTGTGTCTAAACCAGATCAGTGACAGATCAGGAACAGCGACGTCATAATTATCTGTAACGGTCATATGTAACAATTTGAAAGACACTGACAACTGATGTTCCTCCAGTAGACACATCAGATCAGAAAGTACTGATATTTGTAATTTTGGAGGCTAATGACAAAGTATGTGATTTTTGTTTATTTTGGAGGACATGATAATTGCAGGAAAACAAATGGAAGTACGTTTCATAAGCATCAGAAGCATAATTAACTTTTTATGATTTTATTTAGGCAACCCACAGCAGGTTTAGTCTAGAGAGACTGGACGTGGACACATTTGCTAACTATAACCCAGAAGTTAAAAACTAACTACACACTGGATGAAAACCCCACTTTCCAATGTCTGCTTTCTCCTTCAAAAATATTTGGTAATGCAAATTAGTAGTACCTAAAATGAAAGGTTTGCACTGTCAGGTCTCCATATTTGAATTTGTAAAGGAAATTCGTTTCTGTATGCCTCCTCGTTGATCTGGATTTACAAAACGAAGAACAATAATTAAATCATGAATACTGCATCACCTGCACCCACAAGTGATTGACCAGTGTTGATCCTCCCAGCATATTCAGTTTTTATGTCTTCAAAGATGATCAGTGTGTCACTGTTAGAGGCTCAGGAAGGTCTTTTCATTGATTGTTTTGACCAGCAGATTATTAAGTGTTACATAAATGGCTGCTGCTTATTCCCCACCACAGCTAATTGCGTTTTGATGCAAAGGTGGAAATCAACAGATTCCTTATCCTTTCCCTTAATTACCTCATGTAAAAGGAGAGCAGACAAAAAGCAGGTAAGAGACCTAAAGAGCAAAACAGAAGTGGAGGGAGGCCGTGTTATGAAGAATCTGATGGTTGATCCTTGCGAAGCCCTTTCTCTCTCTTCACAGTACAGGAGTAAATTGGACTGTTTTCTTCTGCAGTGATTGACGCTCGCCTTTCTGTGAGCAATGTTAAACTTGCAGTGATATTTTCAGCCGACTGAAATGATTTTTTTCATTCGACACTGGCACCCTCTTAAAACGCATGTTCTTGAGTGCATACAGCGCTGAGCTGACAGTGACGAAAGTGTTAAGCTAAACAACCTACAGTGCATTATGACAACTCTGTCAAACAAAACAAAGGAGAGAACGACAATGGCGCTTCTGTCACGCATTCAGGACCAACAGAACAGCACAGCTCAGTCCAAGCATGAAATCATGTCTGGAGGGAAACTTATGTTTGAAAAATCAGCAGTGTTGCAGCAAAGAAGAATGACACACAGTGCTTTTGTGATTCTGGCCTTTGTTTAAGTGTCTCTGTGCAGAATGTGTGTGGCACTACAAGAAAGGGATCATGTTAGACAAAGTAAATATCTATCATGTCATATCATGAATTCTCTACTCTATTATGAGTTATCTTTCTAGCTGGCAGCTGTTTTGCTTGGGAAGAAAATGTATTCATCAAATTGAGTTTGATCTCATTATGTCCTTGTGAATCCACGTGAGCAAAGCAAGCTTTAAAAGGCTGGAGCAGAGGTGCCAGTTGAAGGTTGCATGATCCATGTTCATGCTGGTATAGTCAAACTGTGCTACAAACTCTCCATTATGAAGATGGCACTAGACGCTATTCACCTCCCTAACCTCCACACCCTTCCTTTCCAGCTTGTTGAGGCACTCGGCACTCGAATGTTTGGTGTTGAGTGTGTTGTGCACTGCTGAATCCTCCACATGAAACCACAGTCCGGACAGTGGGCTGTTAATTCATCTCAACATCTCGATTTAAATCAATTTCATTCCATTCTGTAAGTTGAAACATGCCCACTGGCAATTCAAAACCAAGTTTGGGCAAGAGAGCTTTTCAAATGTATGATCCTTTGAAATAGTTACAATGAAAACATAAATTGCAGTAAAATACTCCTGCTTATGTTGCTGTAAGCTTTCCAGTGCTCTTCATTACCACTGAGTCAGCTTTCCTGTGGCTGTTGTTGAAAGAAAATATTATTATTTTCTGTCTCATTCAAATTACAGATAGTTTCAGAAAATGCTGGCAGACATAGAGACTTTGAATCTAGTCTGAAGGTGGAGATGTCCGGACAGAGCACGCTACAGAGGAAGCATAAAGCTAGTAGTCTACAATTCAGTGTGTGTATAGAGCCTGCAGTGAGATAAAACTGAACTTCATCCTGCTCCCCATCAACTTTCTGGTTTGGGAATTGCTGAACTTGTAAAGGAAAAGCACCATCTGTAGCTGAAGAAAGATCTGAGAAAAGTGGGATCAACCTTAGAAACATTTTGCATCAGTTAAGAAGAGAATCAGAATTCAGAACGACAATAAGGATTCACATTGTTCTTCAAAAGTGAATGTTTAGTCTTAAAAGTCAACATCACAAAAAAAATTATGAAGATGAAAAAGAGAACAGCAGTCATGCCATATCTAGTATCACTTTATTTAAAAGGTTGGCAGTGATCTAGGGTTGCATGTCCATAATGTTGAGTAAATCATAATAGACAGATTTGTCAAAATTGAAGCAGCAAGGGCTGAGTCTTTCGGATGAGAGATGAAATGTCTTCAAAAAAAACCAAAATAAATCCAGTTGCCTTCAACTTTTAGCATTCTAACCATTCAACTGGATGACTTATATTCTACACAGACAAACAAGCAACCTGATACCATGTAAAGTCAACAGCATTTCTTTTTAGTATGTTAGCAGTAGTTGTGGTTTTAACGAAAGAATTTGAATCTAAAGGTGCTGACTTGCTCAAAAGTTGAAGAAAAATTAAACAACCTCACAAGCCAATTACTTTGATTAAGACCCTTGTCATCGTGTCCAACTAGGTGACATCCTCATCTAATAAAATCCAAGTCTTAGTGCTGACTCAGTTCTTGGGACTTAACTAACCCCTCACATGGAAACCAGTCCTCACCAACCACTACTAAGGGTTGCTGGAGATCCCTCATTCCAATCAGCACCCGGCATCTCATATCTTAACCCACCACACTGCCGGACATACCTCATTCGCTTGGATTATGATCTGAGGCCATTGAATAACTCACCTCCTTCACCCATCTGCACTTCCAATCCTGCTTATTATTAATCTCTATCTCTTTGATTGAGAAATCTTCAGTTCATTTGGATGTATCTTCCACACACCATTAGAGGAGGAATCTTATCATAATCAGTATACTAGTGGTAATAACGGGTGTCCTGTGAGTAAAACAGATTTTAATCACTGGAGCTGCGATCGCCTATTTCATCACTGTCTTCATCCAGCTACTTTAAAACATGGCTGAGGATCGCTAATGAGAGCCCTCTAGCAGACTCATTTTCATTTGTAAGCACAAAGGAAAGCCAGTTAGTCTGGGCCGATATTAATAAGAACATCATCTGTAGTAGATCTGATTTCCTCCCCACGCCTGAAAGCCATGTTCGGACCAACTGCATCCCAGCCTCTTCAAAGCACCGCTGATGGATGACCGCTCATGAACCCTCTGAAATCTCCATGTTTTAATTTATCTTTTTTGTTTTATAAAATCATCCTCAACCAGCACAAAAAATGCCTATAACACAATGAATTGCAACTGGTACTTATTAATTTCAATTAAGGATCATCCATTAATGTATATTGAGCAGATTCCCCTCAGAAGTGTGCACTGTCCACAATCAGCCGCGCGTATGTGATAAATCGCTAGGAGAAGTCAAGCTTCCAACAGCACAATCAGGACCACGGTGTATTAATCACAGCAGTGACAGATTATTATCGTCCTCCATCCATCTTTTTGCCGTGACATTGCAGGGTCTAAACAAACAATAGTGTGTTGGTTTTATCCACAATGCGAGTGTGTTATTTGAGGCAGTGGCAGACTTGTTATGGATCCTCAGGTGGAGGAGTAAGTAGCTCTGCTGAAAATCGATTTGGCTTTCATTTTTTTTTCTGCTGCAGTTCAGGATGATAATGATGATTTATTTGCACAGTTGTAGTAAAAGACAATTATAATGAAGTCTGGAGGAGCAATAGTTCGTTGAAGACAGCGAGGTGAATCAACGCTGTCACAAAATCTGATTGTTGGAGTCTGAATGTATTGGAGGAAAAAATAAAATAGATATTATGTTGATATGACTAACAAGGATTTATTTGTTTGTCCTGCAGCATCTCCAACTGTCCTCCGCTGCACTCAGAGCATTTCAAGCCCTGTCATGAGAAGGCTAATCTGGCCTACTGCCTAAATGCAGTGCTTGTCACCCAGACGCCAGTGGGCCTCACAAGCACTGCAAGTAAGTGATTATTAAATGCTTCCTATTCTTCCCTTCCTCTTACCTTTCCACTTTAATATGTTTCTCTTTGGCCTGTTTCCTTGCATTTTTCTTCTTCTGATTCCTCTTTTTAAGAGCATCTGGTTTGATGTTGTTTGAATATATAGAAGTTTTCTTCTGACTACTTTTTGTGGGTCATGAATGGGTATATATATGTTAGTTTATGTACATTTTGTGTGAGGTTGTACGTTGAAAGTATATACTAAAATTAGTGAAAAAAACAATTGATCAATGAAGGAATATCCCTGATAATTTAAATGATTTCACCACTAAACATCTTTTAACGCTCAACACTCATCGCTCTGGGGAATGTGTAGTTTGAGACTTGGAGGGTGGCAGCTGCTTGTATTCACAACAGTTAGAATGGTTTCCAAGGCTGACCTAGATTCATGCCCAAAAAATACATCACAGCATCCATAAAAAGTTCTCAAACTCCTTCTCAGCATAATCCACTTCCTTACTATTAATCTGTAGGGTATGCTTCTCATCATAGTTTCACTACAGCGTAGGTAAGCTAAATGCTAGTTTTCCATGTTGTACTATTGCTTAGCCATCCTAAAGCTATGCTGGAAGAGATGCATTTAGCTGCTTGGAACATATTGAACATACAGATCAGCAGCTGAGAAGTGGATTATGCTGCAAGAATGGTTGAAAATGTTTCTATGGAGATTTTAATGCATTTCTTGTTGTGACTGCATCACCCTGAGAATCCATAGTAACTGCTGTGCCTGGTCTGTCAGCTCCAACTACAAACTTATCAGGGCCATGTATCGTAAGCACATTTATGACTTTTATGTTTTTGATACTCAAAAGATTTATTGTGAAGCATTCCTTCAATTCTATATTTGGTGCTGGCGGATATGTATAGGAGCTGCCCCGCAAACCAGATCTAGGTGTGTCCCAGATTTGAGAGTAGAGCTCATGGGCACTTAGCCCGTTCAAATGTGGGGCCCTTTACTAATTAAGTCCCAGAACAACTTCTTCCAAAATCTAACCGCAGGACTTCCACCCGACCTGTTTTTCAAAGAGCCTGTTTTGCCACCCCTGGGCTACGAGTATACATCCGTATGCATGCACAAGGGTGTGTGTGTGTGTGTGTGAGAGAGAGATAAAGAGAGAGAGTGTTGATGATAATGAGGGGTGTGTTTTGGACTATCAATGTAAGTGAGACTCACTGAATTAAGAGTATTGTATATGGACAAAGTTGGACACGAGATACAGTGAAGCATGTGCATGTGAAACTCCTTTTCTTTGTCAGTGCGTCTCACATGAACAGTAAACTGGTTGGTATAAAATCCACTTGCATGCTACAGGGCAAACTTCTTCCCCATTCCTGACCTTGTCCTTGAACCGTACTTATTTTAGGTACGTTAAGTCCCTGATATAGTCTAAACAGCTGCAAAAGTCGGTGTAGCTGTCGGAACATATATTCCTCTCAGTTATACATTTTGGCCTGCACACAGACCACCCTGACCAAGGCATGACCAAATGACAAATCTGCATAGTTGCAAGGGTCTGCAGCTGCACAGATGCAGGAAGAATAATTAGACAAAAAATTGTTTTGTTGGAACAAGTGGACTAGCAGAGCCCAGGCTACACACACACACACAGACACACACACACACACATAGATATATATAAGTGCATAATATTACTGTAGAGAGCTGAAAGGACAACTGGTTGCTTAACTGAGTGCACTGAAAGAGTAACCCACTTTAATCTGTCCTCCAGAATATTATGCACTGTTTAATCCAGTCAAAAGTCCAGTCAAGTCAAAACATGTCATGTCCACATTTTTTTGACTTTCTATTTTATTTTCGAAAAGTGATGATATTTGAAAGAGAGAAGAGGAATCAGGATAAGAGAAAACAGAGGGAGAGAGGTGGGCGGACGAAGAGTCGGAAATGGGGGAGGGCTAGTGCCCTCCTCCTCTGCTTGCTTCCATTGCCATGACAACATAATCTGTGGACAACCGTAGCTGTTAAAGAGTGAAGGCCTTGAACACCCTGTCTGTGCATATTAATGTGTGTGCTGAGGTACAGAGGAGAGAAACATGTGCACCAAGTTGATCTCTGCTGCTTAATCGTGTGGCAATGAGCTTTCTAAAGGAAAGATTTGGACCATCAAACAATATGGCAGCTGCTCTGAATCTGAATAACAGCTGGTATGATCATGCAGTAAAACTATGAAGTGTGTTTAGTACTTTACTTAAAAAATAACATTTAGAGTTTAGAAGGGGTGATAATTTATACTTTGGAACTTAGGAATTAAACTAATGAGTTAGTCTTTTTGGAATCAAACTTTATATGAATGTTTTATGAATAGATGTACTTTCTGAGTGAGGCACTAAAGTGGCTAAAGACTAGAGAGTAAATATTACTAAAATTCACCATGAAAGAAGAAATAGGATACTCTGTGCTTCAGTTGACATGCAGTTTAGACATTCATTTATCTTCATCAACAAAAGAATGACAAATTTCACCCTCTGCCTGGGATCAATGTATAATCTGATTCAATTTGTGTTTACAACAAATTGAGACAAATCAGGTTGTAAAAGCATGATCAATCCAGACATTTAATGGGGACAAATTGAGCCAGTTTGTGGCATTATTTGTCACAGAATTAATCATTTTTATTTGTTAGATGAAACTTGATCCCTTTTGCAATGATTTTCTCCCAGAGTCATAACTCAAATATCAAGTGCCATTCCCAACCAGTTGTAAAACAAGCACAAGATTGTCCCCCAGAGCACTGTTTAGCGCTGTCGGTGTGCGATGGTTGTGTTTGTCAACCTACGGGGACGGATGCAGAGAGGGGAGGGATTCAACCTGAGTCGGTCTCACACACACACATGCATATAGTCATGTGCGCACACACATACACTCACACATACACACAAGCCAATGCTCACTGCTTTGGGCAACATAGTCAGGCATTCAATCATTAGTGCTCAGCTAACCAGTAAATTAGTCAGTGTGCTAAGATAATATTTTCAGAACATGGCAAGAGGCCAAGCCATTCAGTTATAAAAGTATGTGATGCTGAATTTGATTAATTACTTTTTCAGCTTAGCTGGATTTTCCCAAAGAGAACAAAAACTCTAATGATAGTTTTAATGTAATTACTGGTTCAAATAATGTCTATTTAAATATCCTCCCTTCCCTATTTGCATATATACTCTTACCCTCATTTCTCTCTTTACTTTTCATACAGGAAGTGGTAGCTCTCTGAATAACAAATCCACAATTTTCTAATTGCCTCACTCACTCTTTTGGGCCACAGGATCTGGAGATTCAGCTTCACTTCTTTTTACTCACCACTCTTTGTTTATTCTGTCTTCAGAGGTCCAAAGAATTCGATTTCTGATGCGTTTATTATTTATTTCCTCCTGCCAGGTGACCAGGCAGAAAGGGTCCCCCTAAGTCTAGTTAGCAACAAGGGCTAGGTCTAAGCCCATCTCATTGCCCTCTGTCGAGAGGCTATTCCAGAGCGATAGAAAGGCAATCTCACTTGGCAGGTGGAGGTAGTGGGGGTTTGGAAGAGATCCCTGTAAAGCTGCTGCCAATGAGACCGGGGGCTGACACGGACAGTCTCTAGAGGGCAGAGACAGATATATGACACATACACAAACCTTGGCACAGCTTGTGTGTTAGAAACTAAGATGTTGGCCTAGACTGCGTTGCAGATCGTAGAGCTCGCCAACTGAGGCTCTTTTTCAGGAGGAAATTGTAAAATCCCCCTGCAGGACCAGTGCTAACATTTATTTTAAACAGAAATTATGAAGGAAAGTGGCAGTTATAAGGCTTGATGTGAGTACATTTTTCACCTCCTCATTGCATACAAATCCTGAATAGAATTAATTAGGAGTACGTGACTCGAGGATATTTGTGAATAGAAATGATAAACAGCAATGTAGGTTTAAGGATTGATTTGAATGGCAGTGTGATGTTTATTGATGTGCCACAAATTGGAAAAAAGCAGGGTTTTTTTCTCTTTATTGTGCTCAAACATTTTGCTTCATGATTGAGAGCTTTTACCAAAGGCTTCAAAAGCATTGCTATTCTCAATGTCATCATTCATGTCCGTTGTGTGCTTCTTGTCCCTCACCATTCATCGTCCTTCCTCTTCTTTTACATCATTCTGGTCGATTGAAAGGCCCTTAAAATTGATGAAACTCTAGCATCTCACTCTAAAAGAAATGGGAAGAGCTAGACCACTATGAAGGACAGGTACAATGATTTAAGTATTAAAAAAAAAAAAATAACTGAAACAAAAGTCATAACATTGAATGTGATGTTTCCCCATGTTATTGCCCTCCAGCTGATTTTTGTGACAAGTAGAAACATGAAGTTCAGCTGGAAGACTTTCACACACACAATCTCACGAGCTAAACCATTCCATCACAGTATGTAAATAAGTAAACAACTCTGGTTTTAGAGGAAATCACTTGATAACAACGGTTCTTGAGTTTATTGGCACAAGGTAAAGAACAAGCTATGTGGGGATGATTGTGCAGCAGGCAAACCACTTCTTTTTCGGAGTGTAATCCTCCTTCCCTCGCTCACAATCCTCCTCATCCTCCCTCACGTCTCTCTGGACTCCAGCCTTCCCTTTCCTGGGTGACCTCGAGCCTTTCCAAAGCGTTCAGCCACGGACCAGTGCCACCAGATTGACCTGGGGGCTCGTAGGTGCAAAGAGTGGCTGCTCAGTGGAATACATAACGTTAGCTTCCCCACTCGTACACGCACACACACTGGCAAGCCAATTAACAAGAAGCATGCATGAAATTGAAAACATAGCAGCAATAACACACATCTAAGCTGCCAGTAAACAAGGAGATTAAAAACATTTCACCCAGCTTTAACTTTAACCCACAATGCCAAAAATCCCCCAACATACAAATTGCCAAATTGGTGCTAACTGTCCTCAGTACATCCTGCATTTGCAAAACCCCAGAGAAATTAGTTGGCCATGATGTTGGGAGTGAACATACAAAGAAATAAAAATGAGTAGTTTTCCCTGAGTGAGAAAATCTCACTCTCCAAGGTGCTGAAGTTCTCTCCTCTGGGCATTTGGAAGAACATATGCAACCTCTCATGCAAAAACACACGTGTCTGTCACCCCAAGAGACCCTCTAACATTCCAGCAGAGAGAAAGACTGAAGAAATATATGGAAGGGTCATTGCACTCTGTGCAGTATTGTTTGTGACAGCAGGGATTTACCTTGACAGGAGAAAGCCTCCGGGATGAAGGTGTGTCAAATGCTCACTATATAGAATGCTAAAGTAGACTGTGTCTCTGTGTGTGCATGTGTGTCTGTAAATAGAGCAGTGCAAAGGTGTATTATCATTACATGGAAATCTGATCTGCCCCTGCCTACATTCAGAAAACCATCTGATTGCTGTTGAAATGGAAAATACCAGTTTTTTCTGTCACTTGTTCTCTCGCTTTCTTCTTGTATTTTTTTTCTTTTTCCTTAGTCTGCACTCCCTCTCTCTGTTCTCTCTTTCTCCGTCTTTGTTGCTCCTTCTATCTGTCTCAACCCTCATTGCCATCTGTGCGATAATAATGGCACACCAGTGGGAGTTCGACTGGTGTCTCTCTGACAGTAATAAACAAGGCTGATGCCGTGGCATGCTTTCGTGGTGGGAGAAAATTAAACAGATAAGAGACTGCGTATTGTGGCTAGAAGGCGCCACTGTCGGTGAGTGAATCCTCCAAGATGCAAAGAGGAGCGCTCAGCATGCCTGGGTATGGAAAACAGTAGCTGGGGGGGAGCCAAGAGGGGTGGAAGACAAATACAAACCAGGAAACAGGCGATGAGAATGCTTTTTGTGGTGACATGGTGACTGAGAGGACTTGAGAGTGTGAGCAACAGCGGCCAAACGTCAGTATGTCACTGTGTGCTGATTTAATTAGCACATAATGAAGGCTTAATGATCTCTTGGCAGCTCAGTCAGGGTGTTATATAAAGGGAAGTCAATTCAGTGTAGAGTAATCAGCCATCATTTTTCTATTTTCTAATCTTTCATATTGTCTCATATTCTTTTTTAGCTGCTGTATCTTAGCTACATCTTGTACTTAAATAGAAAAGAGAGCAAATGCAACAGTGACTTGTTTTCCTTGCTGTAAAGCCTCATGAATTGATATATATATTTGTTTTCACAATGAATCTTCAGTCTGTTTTAGCCCATTGTTTTGGTTTTACAACACATTTACTGTTTTGGTTCAGTCTCAGTGCTCCTCTTAAATTTGTTTAACAAGTTCCTATGAACCCAGTATATGCTGCCTTCCTAGCATGAAATGTCACAGGTGCTATTTCAGGAAACACTCCTATGGGTCATATCAGAGGGTAAGGACAAATGTCCTATATCATCATTTAGGTTGGAGGACTCGTTGGGACCTTTTGTTGGGCAGTGCACCATCACTGTGTACCAACTGCAGATATGGGCTTTAGTTCTTCAATGTATGTATAATGATTTTCAGATTATTAGAGAATATAGCTGCATGTACATGTCTGTGATTTGTGCTCTCTATGCAGAGGCAGATTAGTGTTGATATCTGATTAGTGTGCGATTTCCCGTAATTGTGAATTTTCTCAAGCTGTATTCTCAATGCCATTTCCAAGGCTCTCCAACTTCTAAACTTCCCATTGATTTGTATTGACATCTTTGTTCCTTTTAATTAGCAAGATTCAACAAGTTAAATTGTGCAATTGCATTAGCTTACTCAGTTTAGTAAACTGCATAGAGTATCCAATTAAGGCTCTCTTGCCAACATATACCTATAGAGTGTGTGCATTTGTGTGTGGAAGAACAATCAGTCTCCTTATGAGAAAGACAACATTGTAGATATGCTCATTTGGGAGAAGCAATACTCTGACTGAATCTGTCAAATGCCGTCATGAGAATTCAAACTACAAGACCAGAAGCTGTTTTCTGTTGTTGCAGTCTGCGGTGTTATGTGGGTGGAACAACACACCTGACTCTGACAGAAAGTGACAGGAAATGGAAAATGGGGATGTGCACTGCTGGTGGTAATCCACAAAAGCTTTAAATACTTGTCACATTTAACACTGTAATGAATAATAATACTTAGACAAATTATGATCATTAATCATAATGACGTCTTCCTGTGAATAACCCTCACAGCCTGTAGCAACTGGACCCTGGCGATACCAACTGCAGGATTTTATAGACTGTTTGAAAAAGACTGTCTTAAAGCAGTCTGATCAAAAGGTATTTTAATTTTTGGTCTCATTGATATCATGAGAAATGTATTAACACTTTAATAGGCACTTGTCCCTTTTTTCCCTTTGAGGTTTGAAAGAAAATGGTCTTATTCCACACTGTCAACAGTATTACAGCACTGATACTGTATTAAGAAGCTATATGATGTTTACTCCAAGTAAAATAACCCAAGACTACATGTTTTTATGGCTGCCCCATTCCATCAATTAGAAATATTATAGCTATCTTGTGCATCATTTTATGCACATTGCTGTCTCCAGCTCAATTTAAAATAAAGCTCTGTGGATTTGCGCAATCTCGCACAAAGCTGCTCAACATGAGTTTAGACTGGCCCCTTGGTAGGTCTGTGGAGTTTAAAGGTTTTTAAAGATTCAAAAGAGAAGAACTGATTTAATTGTACAATCACAATATTTCCCAGTGGTAAATAAGATTTACCATTTAGCTTTAAGATTTGCATGATGCTCTTTTCTATAATGTGCAGTAAATCAGGGACTGTACTAGATGTTGTGAGGAAGTAACATACAGTATTACAGACTGGACTACACTCTAGCATTTGAAAACCAGGAACATTTTTATGGTATCATACACAGTGTAAGCAGAGGTAGTAAAGATAATTTCACTTCCTGCTGTGCTTTTGAAGTGAGTGACAGCCATGGTATATGTCATCACATAAATCAGTGATGTAAATCAGTGAGCAGAGATATGGGAGGACGTTTATATTCCAACATCCAACACAGTCAGCTCATCTTTATAGTGCAGTACATTTGGTTATGTGTAAAAGCAATTTGTAGGGGGGTGTGTGTGTGTGAGAAGGCATAACACCCACCCCCGCACTCACACACAAACTGAAAATGTTTGACAGGTCTGTCAAACCTGTCAGTGATGCCCTGAGGTAAGACCTGACCATGACCTCATGGTGAAAGACAAAAGCAACAAGGCATAAAAGCAGAGAAGAAAAAAGACATAGACGGGGTTATAGGAAGTGTCTGGCACATCAAAGGTGGAGGGATATTCCAGCATTATTCTCTATAATGATGTACAAATACACATACAGGAAGTGTACAGTAACAATACTCAGTGGTGAAGCAGAGGAGACGTAAGCTAAGGAGATAGAGGACACGGGGAAAAGAGGAGTGAGGAAGTAGATGTACAGTAATTTGGTGATGTTCCTAATCAAGGCATCCCTTTCAAGTCAGCAGGTTTGATGTGTTAATAGGATGCAAATGTATGCAAATGAACCCCTCTTTTTCCTCCAAAACTCTGACTGAGTTTGCGTTGCTCCCTCCTGCAGAATAGAGAACTCTGACTAAATACGGAGGAGAACATGGAGAAGTACTATTGAATATTTTTTAAGAAAAAAGAAATAAAAATGGGCGAAAGTTTTAAGCTGGCCGCGAAGACACTGCAATTTTCCATGCCTACCTTTGGGAATCTTTCCCCATTGGCTGAACTCTGGCACAGAGGAGAATTTCAGCATGCGTGAAGAGAGGGAAAGAAAATGAATGTGACAGTAAAGAGAGGAAGATGAGAGTAAAATGTATTTACATAAAGGATTGCTGAGAAAAGAAGAAAGAGAGAAACAGAGAAAGAGGGAAAAAGATTGAAAGAGACAGAGAGGGACAACAGAAAAGAGAGAATAACTAAAGACAAGCTGTATCTGCAATATTAAGCAGGTCTGGAGTCCCAGTGCTACCTGAGAGCTACACCAGCCTGCTGATGTATGTTTTCACTGTAGTGCACTTCACTCTGAAATGACAGCAGCGCCCTGAGCCTAGATATGTCTGTCTCGTGCTCCGGCTAACAAGAAGCAGCCCTCTGTCACTGTGTTTTCTGAAGAGCTAGGCTTGATTACATACACACTTAAGCACCACATGTAAGCACACATGTAGCACATGTACCCTATAGCAAGGCACCTACACATGGATGCTTGCCAAACATGTGACAAGGACAAGGCTCACACATGATGTCTACATACAGCAGCTCCCTCATGCAACTCTGATGCCCTTAAGTGTTCATGAATATTTAATGCTTTCCCATTTCAAAATCTAGTCAAGGTCACCGTCACACTGGCACTCAGCTAATGGCCATTTTGACATCTTCAACTAGAGGACCTGTAATTGTCCTATTAGGCTGCCTTTTTCTGATTAGTCACAATTAAATCTAAATACCCTAAATGCAAGAAATTGCCTGTTGAAATTCTTTTGTTCCATCAGTAGTTTATTGGAACAGCACAGTTTCTTTTCTATCTATGCCCTTTGATCACATTTGTTGTGACTACTTTTTTTTTTAATTAAAAACCAATTGTTGATGTTGTTATGACTTGAAAGTGCAACATCAACAGAAACCTCCATTTGCTGTTGAAGGTGGTGACAGCTACTATTCCCATGGTCAAGAGAGAACCGTCAAGCTCAGACTAAATTCAATTACAGGCTGTATTTTACATTAACTATTACGCATGTATAAATGTTCATGACACATATTAACTATTACTTTATTACAATTGGTAAAAGAGTCTAGCACTTTGGCCAGATTATAACCAGGTAAAAATTAAAGGATGCACACCTGTGATATCTGTTCTCATTCTTCATTGCACAAGAAAACTGTGTGTATGCACAGCTATGGTTAGTACAGTACAAGTGTGTCCCACGTCTAAAAATGCCCAAGTGTTTAGTACACTTAACCTACACTCGATGGGCACTCATAATACAGATTTAGAGTGGTATTTAGGGCTCGTAGCATCTCACACCTCACTCTTCACTGTTTGACTTCCTTATAGTGAATCCCAGTCATTCCCAGATGTCATAGCCTAACCTCACCCTCACCTTAACCCCTAATAACCTCACCCTCACCTTAACCCTAACCTTATTCCCATACACCTGATAAGAATGCAGCCAAAATTTTAAAATTAGGACCAAAGTGACTTTTGCCACTAATTGAGTCTGATTTAACAGTTTTGATTGTGTTGATGACAGCTGCAACTGAGAATAAACACACATATCCCCAAAATAATCTTAGGAAATGCGTACAACGTGGGTGATGAAATGATTCAAGGAATAAAATTCCTGTGGCCTATTCATAACACAGGGAGAAAATGGGATTAAGTGTCTTAAATTCCAACACATATTAATAGCAGCAATACTTTTAGAAAAACAATCACGTAACATTTTATAATCGCTTTTATAGAATCAGTGAGAAAAAATAAATATGAAATATGAATCATAGTGCTTAGTCATAACTTGTTTTGTATTGCATTTGAGTCATGAAAGCTGAATCAACTGAGGGAGATCTAAAAACCTGAAGGCTTCATATATTAATATTACCAGAAGAAAAATATGAAAAATGCTGGAATAATTTGCTTCAATTTAATCAAAAAATTAAACAGACCTTCCATATTATTTCTAATCAGTCCTCCCTAATCTGCATATAATGTGTTTCTTATTGCATATAATTTATTATTTTATTAGAATGTGCACGAGTGTGTGTGTCTGTGTGTGTGTGTGTGTGTGTGTCTGGGTTAGACTGTGAGCGTGGGTGTTTGTGTTTATGTGTGTACATAAACACTGGCGGCTATAAAAAAAAGATAATCATGTGCTGCAGAAACATACCCAATAATGGAGCCATTACTTTTCCTTTTTTGTTTTTTTTTGGTTTACTGCAGGGCTGTTTATGCCTGGCCAAGAGTGCAGAAACTACTGTTTCAGGGTTGTAGCCCCACAATGCTTTGCTTCAGGCTGAGGCTGGGCATACAGGAGTCTTCCCATCTTCCAGCTGTCACGTAACATAACGTCATGTTGGCCATAGGTTAAATCCAGCATCTGTCAGGAGATGTCATGATGTACTGTAGATGTCTCGGTGTCCATTTTTCAGCTTGTTACTGAGAGAAAAGAGGACTGCATGGATGAGTGGTGGGGTGAGTGAAGGAGTGAGGGAGTTGGAGATAGTGTATGTGTGTTTGTGCACTCCTGCATGCTTCTCTGATGTGAGTGGAAGAGTGGAAGAGCTAGAGATGGCACAGTATCAGAGAGAGTTAGCAACTGCCACCATATCTGGGAAAGGAGAGGAGGAGGGACAAATGAAGTGCAGGGGTTGGAGGGGGTTGTGAGGGGATAATGGCAGTGATGCTGATTGATGCTGACAAGCTTTTGTATCAAAGTCTAGCACTTCTCATGTCACCAGAGCTCAACCTGTCTCATACATGCACACACACACACACACACACAATGGTATTCACAAGCTAGTGTACAGTGCACACACACATGCAGTAAATGCACAAACGTACCAGCGCACATAATGCAAACATTCACTTATAGAAAAAATTAGCAGTGCAATAAGCAATACAGACAGGGACCCAAAGTTTGCATGGAAAGATTGACACACATAAACTTAGGCGTTGGCTCTTTTTTTTTTATCTCAGTACTGTTTACAGTTGCAGTAGTGTCACCATAAGCTAAATATAGTGTCACAATAAAGCAACTCTAAATATAACTCAACTTTAACCTAAAATCAAGCCTTAACACACCCCAGCTTTGAACCCTTAGGAGAAAGTAGACTTGTTTTCACCCATTATCTAAAACTGAATCTCTAAACATGAGGCACAAACACAAACACAAGCACAACTGGACAAAACACGAGAGCCAAGAAATTTAAAGTACATGTTCAGTGAACCCATTTGCCCGTATATAGAATCTGAAAGAAAAGCAAAATGTTTGATTCCAGCCATTTATTTGTTACTCTTTTTATTCATCATCATTTATAATTAGTTTAATTTTTATACATTGAATTATGAAATCAAGCAAATTTAGTCTTCATGCTGACATCTTAGGGAATTTACTCACTTTTGTGTGATTTCCCGGTGTGAATGCACGCAAACTGAAAACCGGATAAAATTAATATGTAGTGTACGAATTGGACACAGCTGCCCCTAAAAAACCCTGCTGGGACCATTTTAACAAGTCTTTGTTCCTTTCTGTGTCTCTCTGCACGTGTTTTGTAGGCTGTTTTGGAGCCAAAGACACAAGTCTAATAAGTTTTGTTACACCCAGGCTTTTCTTCCACATGCACAGTGATTCTCTTTTTTTGAGCTGTGTCCTCATGCTTCTAAAAAATCTGCTGGCTCCTGTGATGGGTCCTACCTGAACAGAATTGTAATGACACTGGAGAAAACAATAGTGTTGAGTGTGTAGCTAGTCCACCTAACAACCCAGATTTTTATCTTGCACTTTTTTAGTGCCAGCTGCCCTGTTTACTGCCTGCTGTATGTCAAAGCTGTAGACGACCTTTTGTACTGCTTAATTAACATTAAAACTTAACCACCCTCAAACTAGAGACCTTTTTACTCCCTCTTGTCTGTCTCTCTGTCTACAATGAAACCATGGGAGACACCATGTTTTCCAACAACATGAGGTGAAGTGCAAACATAAAAAAGAACTGATGATTAATAAACAGTTTTTATATTTTTTTGTCCTCCTATGTTGCCTCAAAATAGATTAATGGGTAGAGGGGACACTACTACTTGGCATATTAATTATCAGCTCAAACTCTAAAATTGACAGATTTTTATTTTCTACATTCAAAGTCAGGCATAATTACGATACCTTTTTACTTGTGAAAGAGAAAAAGCAAACACCTGCTCATTGATTCAATATTTCCCATATCAGCCTCGCTCCAAATAAAATGTTTTTGCAAGTCTTCACAGAAGCGGCTCTAAGCGTTTATCATGTTGCTCAACAAATGTCAACTGGTTCCCAAGTGAACTCATGGGATCAGGGCTTGTTTATTTGCTGCACTGTGCACAGTCAGATATGTACTGTATTTCTATTATGGGACTGTAGTAGGTAAATTGTTGTAAAGGAAGAGAGTGCTTCATCAAACTTTCATTCTCAAAGGGCTGTGGCACTGGTTTTGCAGTGTGGAAACAGCAAGAACAAAGCTTCCTCAAAGTCAGCTGTAGATAAAATCTAAACACATTGTTTGTGCTGTAGGGATAATGGAAGTTCAAAGTAGTTTTACTTGTATGGTTTTGTTCGAGGGCCCAGTGGTGGCACTTCTAATTAAATTCAAAAAATTACTTAATATTAAAGACGCTTGTGTTTCAAGTAAACCTTTTTCAAGTCTGTCAAGGCCGTTCCCTGCAGTATATTGTGCCAAAGTGCCATGTTGTTGAAACAAAATGACCTTTGGCTTTGGCCCTTTTTGTGAAGGAAGAATATTTCTTTCTTTTAGAATTTGCCCACATTTTCGATAAAACAACTGAAAAATGCTCAAACAAAATCTTTATTGTATGATGCAGTGTAACCTCCCAACACACTTTTATTACCACCAAATGATTTCCTCCCTCCTTCCACCTGTGTACTGCCTCCTATCTCTGTCACGCTCCTGGATAAGAAGAAGAGGCCTGCTTCTTTTTCTGTGACAAAAACTTGTATCTGGCATCATCTGAAACAAACAGAATGTGAGAGGAGGAAGAAGGATAGAAGGAGTGGATCTGGATGTTAGAGCAGATTTACAGTGTCAAAGCAGCTCGGGATGTTTGCTTTTATGTGGACATACCGCTGAAGCTGTGATTCAAGAGAGCAGCCAGCAGACTAAAGTACAAAAGTGAAGAAGAGAGTTTTAGTAAAGGTCACAAAAGTAACTTTATACCTCCTCTATTAGTGTACGGTAGGCTGGCTTATGGAGATACAAAGGGCAGATCGATCAGCATTGCAGATGGAGGCGGCGCAGGCGGGAGAAATCAGTGAATTAGCTTTGATAATAATATTTATAAATCAGCTGATAGCGACTGGCGAGCCTTCTTGAGGTGGCTGCTAATGTCTCCCAGTGCATGATAATCAAACATCTGGTAGTAAAAGAACTGACAGGAGGGATAACAATCATTTTGATGGGCTGGATGTTTACTTCATGATACTTTCTATAAATAATGTTCATAGAATTAAAACATATGATCTCAGCTTCCCTTAGGGCTAGATAAAAATGATCATATATGATGTTATTACACGTGGCTCATTATTTTTTTTTTTTTTTTTATCCCTCTTTTCAGTTTCTTTTTGCAACTTCAGAGGTCTTTCTATTATGCCATAATTTTTGACAATTATGCATCCATATATACATATATGGTCGATAATAGCATATTTTGAAGCTTTTAGCTTTGTACTCGATTGAGACATAAATTACACAGCATCAAAGCTTTTGAAGTTTAATGCCATGGCCAGCCACTTATACAGAGGAGTAAATTCGACATACCCAAATGATATGCAGGGTGGTGGTTTTCTTTACTATGCCTTAAATAAATTCACAGAGGAATGTTTTCACATTTAATTTAACTGCTGTTATTTGACTCTGTTTTTATTGTCTTGTACTACTGGAAAAACAATAGCAGAGACAGTTAAACTACATTGTGCAATGGCCCTTTTTGTGCTTTTTTTTTTTTGTATTGTGGTTTGTAGCTAACAATAATGTGTTACACTATGGCATTATTTATGATGGATAAATAACTTTACCCACATTTGTACTTATTATTATATTCTATTAATAAGGGTATATAAGAATTATAATGGTATTGTGCTTTTAGGGGATGCGCTTTTTCAACATCTGGCCTTGAACAGCAGATTAACAGCCTAGGCTAACTCATCCTCCAAGTACTGGCCCAGGCTCCAGTTACTAATATCTAAATAATAAATAAAGACTATAGCTACATCTGCATCCACTTGGTCCCTAACTGACTAAGTTTGGGCTCAAACATTTAAGTAGGTTTAGTTCCATGGTGCAGTACCAAGAAATGTAATCGTGTGTTGATGAGTTTCTTGTGGTTTGAATTTGTTCATAGAAACAAACAGCATTAAGTCTATAGACTGACAAATGCACGCTTTATTCTGCAGTTTGTGACTGTCACCTGTGTGATTGCAACAGCTCCCATACCTAACTGAAAGATTATATACATTTATGCTAGTTAATGTTAGTTCAGGTTTCAAAATCATATCAATGATACAAATAATTACATACAATACACCACAATGTAGAAACAATCGTGTTTGCTCATTCCATAACGGAGACCAAAGTTTGTCTGACTGACACCAGACAGGTAAGCTATGATCATCATATTAAGAATATAATACAGGAACATTTGACAATGTTGGTAGTCTTTCCTATGGGCATCTCACACACCTACATCTTACAGAATCATAAAAATGTATTCTTAGATGTTAAATAATATTGCAGAACCACAGTGGGGTGGAGTCTGACATTGAGGTCATGTAGTATAGAATACAGTGAAGTGGCAAGAAACAGTCTGTGGATTTTTATCTGTGTGGGAGAAATCGAGGAGATGTCAAAACCTCGCTGGGTCACTCAGGAGGCTAATTTGAGAATAAAAGGCCTGGCGAGTTCAGGCGCTCAGGGGAAGACAGGACATTTATTGAAGGATATTGTGTGATATTCGCCACCAAACCTGCGCATTTGTAAGTGGGGATGTTCTGATAAACCAGGGGTTTCCCTGTTTTTTGACAAGGTGGATGAGATGGACTGTTCTAGTGAAAATATCACAATAAGCTGTGGCACAGCATGTGTAGTTTTTTAAATTGTATACCGAGACAAATGTTTGTATTTTACAGGATATCTTTGTAACCCCATTTACCCACAGGCCTGGTCTAACTTTTAGGTGCTGTCAAGTTCACATCAAGGCAGCTAGACTCTTGATGTTTAGTCCAGTAATGAAATGTGGTGATATAGAGACTTTTGTTTTCATAGTGCCCATCAATTATTGGTGTGCTTACCATTGTACCACTAGCTTGGAGGAGCTGTTTTAAGGTATGCACCGGCATAAAAGCAAAGTTTACACGACTTAGCGACATGGCGCCTGGGCGAGATCAGAGCTGCTTTGAGCTTTTCTGCCCCCTGTGGAAAATATTGATGCAGGCCATCACAGAAGTCTACACTCTTCTCTGGTTCAGATCAGAAGGCTATTTTTTGCTTTGTTCATTCTCTCTGAGATGATGTTAATTTAAAATATTTGACCCACACACTCACCTGGGAGTGGTATACATACTGCTACTACTACTTTAACATAGGACTTTCTCATTAATTTCAGTCTGAAGTTTGAGTTGATAAATTAGGAAGAAATGCCTCTCTCTGGAAGGTAGTACAGCCACTTGGAATCAAACACAGTGAATTAAGTCACTTCACCATCAACACATGTATGTCCTACAACAAGATCAGCACCTTGACTTACTGTAAACCAAGCAGAAGGCCACTGACTCTTGTGTCATTAACTCAAACTGAGTCTGTTTCTCAGTGAATGGTCAAGATTGATTGCATGCTGTGCGGCTCGCCAAGTAGGATAGCTACGTGGTGTTAATAACTGTGATGGCGGCTATAAATCTGTTCATGCAGAGTCCACGTGCAGGACTCACCTACTTTCAAAGGGACGCCAAGCGGGATCTCCCATAAGATTAATCATTTATAATAGGTTAAAAGGTGGGGAACAGTATTATAGTTGGGTAGTTCTAAAACAAAAACAGTTTATACGTTGCACCAACGGGACTTGGCTCATATCTGAGACAAAACTTGGTAAAAATCAAAGTTAACATGTTGTGCCAGGGGTTAAGGATTGGGTCAAATTTACACTTTTCCAGCATCAGAACACCCACATTTTCATCTTTTGTAGCCATAAAGGCAAACGCAGTATACTTTTCCCTTCGGGAAATGCCATTTCGTCACATATGCTTCCCTGGTCAGCACATTGCCACTGTAACTTGACCATTTCCTGTGTCTACCGCACATCAAGTATGTACTACAAGGTGTCAAATAGCGAGCATAAATTGTCACAATGCATATGATGCGGACATAGCATCAGCAACAGTGTTTGTTGGAAAAGTTTCCTGGGAATGATGTAGGCAGTACCGATATTCTACATAAGTGACATATATATATTATAGACCTCCTGAACTATGTGTTTGACTGTGCAGTGAAATGTTCACAGCACGTTGTTGGTTGGTGAGAGTCCCTGCTCTACTGTTTTATAGAATAGTGCACCTCTCTGTCCTGGCGCACTGTATGCATGTATGCATACAAAAAATATCTGTAATAGTGCGACTTGTGCCTAGAATGACTTTTGGTTTGAAACAGATCTTTAATTTTTATACCCAGTTCATCTTTGAGAATAATTAGCCACAAGTGAGAGAGGAGACATTTGAAGCATTCAGGATCATAACACTATTTTCCAGTGATATCCAAGAAACTTTATACACATTTACCACTGTATTCAACTTTTACATCAAACTGCAAAGAACACTCAGTGCCTGAATAATAATTCTAGTATTTAAGAAACCATACTTGGTCTTATTTTTCTCATTACTATTCTTATTCTTGTTATTTATTATATCAGCATTACTACAGTATTGGATATTGTCAAGACATGGTATCTTCCAATTTTCCCATATCGTTTCCTAAATTTTTGTAGCAGCTATTCACTTTGAAGTTTTACTAATTTACTAAAACTAAAAACTCTAAGGTACTCTCAGATTGTAGAGCGAATACTGTCTATTTTTAACTCGACGCACACATATGATTGTATTTGTTTTCCAAATTGAGTACATAATTCCAAACTTATAGTGTTGGCTAGAAAAGTATGTGAGCCTTGAGCTAATGACATCAACAAAAGCTAAGGTGGAGTCAGGAGAAATCTGGAGTCCAGTCAGTGAAGCCAGATTGGAGTTGTGGGTCATAAGACTTTGACTTTTGAAAAACACTAAGAAACCTAGACTTTTCTATTCCTTATCTGCTGATGTGAACCATGACTCATGAAAAATATATCTCCGAAGACTTGGTTGCTATAAATTTGCACAAAGCTGAAGCATTACACCAAAGTCATCTCTTTGATTAGTCAGACAAACTGTCTATATATAGATGATTTAGTTTTGTGGCTACTCAAAGTTTTTCAAGGTATCTTACAGAATAATGTCAGGATGGCTTGTCCCCCAGCTGAGGCTTAGTAGAGGAGGCGATGCAGCAGGACATTGAGCCACACATAAAGGTACATTTACTACAGAAGACTTCAAACAAAGAAAATCCACCTTTAAAGTGGCCCAGTCAAACCCAGACCTTAACGCAATAGATATGCGTAGGAATTACCTCAAAGGATTCATATTCACCAGACATCTGGGCCATGGCTGAGCTGAAGCTGCTCTATAAGGAGGCATGGAGGTCTAATCCACAGCTACAGAAGCAGTTGCTTGAGGTTACTGCTGTCAAAGGAGGTCCAAGCAATTATAAAATCCAAGGGATCACTTAGTTTTTCCACCAGGTCTGTGAATGTTAATGGATGTGTTCAATAAAAGCACAGAAGATTGTAACTGCTTGTGAGTTATCTTAGGCATTGTTTGTCTATCCTTGTATTCTGTAAAATGAAGATCAGATCACCCTCTACTGACCAATTAATGCAGAGAACAGGCAATTCAAAGGATTCACATAGTGTTCTTGCCACTGTATGTTTCACGCTTATCCACAACATTAATGCAAAACAACAATGCCTGAAAGAGGCAACCAACCGCACCACAGCTAATCAACCCATTCACCAAGCACTCTACATTAAATTTATTATGAAAGAAGATTAAAGAGACAGGAGGCATGGCTGCAGTGACAACACTATTTAATTTCTGACTTTCACACATCATCCTCATGTTCTAACAGAAGCTGAAGACATACAGCAACAAGGCTGAGCCGCGTGGTCTTTTCAGAAAAAAAGAAAAAAAAAAGAAAACTGCTTATACCTGAGACCATGAAAGTGTCTCTACCCATATAAAACACATCTATATCTGTGTTATGAAATTGAAGGAAATTAAGACCTAAGAGATTCAAAAGCCTATATGGTGAGGCTGGATACACAGGACAACTCATTAGGTGAAATAAATCAGCTCGTGTTTGTGTGTCAGTATTTGTGCTTGTGCAATTGTGGGGAGCGGGATTGCGCCAAAGGTGCTGAAGTGTGGACATGTTGTCAGTATGTCCAGGGTTCCTGCGTTGAACAGGTGTTTGCGTTTGTGGAATAGAGGTGAGAGTGAAAGAGGCTGGCTGTGCAGGAGGAGATGAGAGAGGAGAGAGGGAGATGAGAGAGAGTGTCAGGTCAGATGAGTGGGCTTTCTCTGTCCAGACCAGGAAACTATCAAGCCTTAGGGATGAAAAGTGATTATATGGGAGTGTAAGGAGTAATTGAATTCTGTTGCAGAGCCAAGAGAAGGGATGGGAAGGGAGAGGGAAGAAAGAAAGCACGGACATGATATCAGCAGTCACTACCAGTTTTATCTTTCCATTGTTCAGAATTGAAACAGATGCGAATCATGGCCGCCAAAAGACAGAAGAGCAGGTGAAAGTGAACACCATATGATGCAAGTGCCTTCCACCATAAGTGCTTTCCACCAACAAACATGTCTTGACAATACATAACCGTTATGTTCATTTCTGCTTCTGCTACCAATAGTAAGAGAAAGTTACTTTCATCTCCCTCCAGTATATGAGCTGCATACAAATAATTGGACAGATGTGTATGCCAGAGCATATGCAGTTTGTCTGTGTTAATATGTTTTGTGTGAAGCACGTAATGAATGCAGAAATGATATAAGAGTGACACAGAATCACAACATATTAACACTAATCGGTCATGACAGGGATTCAATCTCCTGTCAGCCATTTTGTAATACAGCACAGGGAGCAAACAGATAAATGGAGGTGTCTCAGGGTAATGTGTCCTGTGGGGTGTGTGTGCTTGTCTTATGGTATGTACCTGAGCAAGAAAAAGACATGTTTTGGAAAGGCTGTTGATATCAAATGTACGGTCGGACATTTTGTACAAAAATCTCCACAGATCCATTTTTCAGTTAAAACTAGAAAATTGAATGGATAATTATGAAACCATAATTGATGACTTCCATAGCCTAGACCTATTAGAGCTAAGATGATCAAGTGGCATTTATTAATAGGTTACACCAACATTTATGACTGCATTGTTATTAAATACAAAGGATAAACTATGGGCCAAAAGGGGTGGCATGAGCTTTTGACTAAAATTAGCTCTCAGCAATGATGATCTGATTTATTAACCACTAAAAAAAGTTCTCGCTTAAAAACCTTATATAAGCAGTACCTTATTAGAAAGTTGTGCCAACAAAATTTACCTTTAAACATCATAGTAATATCTAAAACACACACACATCACATGAATTAATGATAATTAGAGTCTTTTTTTTCTGTTTCTTACTCCTTCAAAATATGAAATGTACAGTACTTGATACAATAATTGCCCCATATAAAACACCTTACTGCATATGTGGTTCTAATGCCTCCGTTTATCTTGTACCAGAGAGACTTTTTCTTTGTTTATTTTCATGGAGATGCACATTATCAGGAGGCAAATGCTTCCCTGATGGCAGATTCATGGCGGTATTGATAAAGGTTTTTATAGGCCAGTTAATGCCAGTTCAGTCCATGAGCTGTCTAAGTATATAAAATAAGACATTGATCCCCCCCTCCAGAGTGGGCCCTTCAATAAATATGACTAATGAATTAGTAATGAGAGGAAATATGCTTAGAAAGGAGGAATAAAGGGAGGAGAATGCGCACAGTGAATACTGAGCACAGCAGGAAGGTATGGAGAGCAAGTGGACAAAGCAGGAGAGATGGTAGGAAAGGAGGGAGCAGAAGATGAGTATTAGAACTTCAAGCTTTGCTCCCATTGTTTTGCTGTAATTCTCTTTGGAAACCGATAAATCTTTTTCATTTTTCCATAACAAGATTTGTTTCATTTGTCACATTATAAACAATATTCTATACAGTCTATGCAAATGAGTCCCTCTCTTCTAGCTTTCTTCCTCTTGCCCTCCCCTCCCGTCCGACTCTGTGCTCCGTTAGGGTGAAGCTGATTATATGGTATAATTGAATCTCTCTGATATACAAGGCATCCATTTCTGCTGCAGTGCAGCAGCGATCGATAGAAACTAAGGCTAATTTAATATACGCACTTTATCACCCTGCTCATGAAACGCTTTATCTTCATTCACAATTATACACTCTCTGTCACTGTCGCTCTCTTCTTGTTTTAGTCATATAAGCGGGCCCGTGATTGCATATCTCTGCATCTGCATCTTTGTGCTCCGTGTGCATGATTCTTAGTGTTGTGTGTCAATGTGGGGTTTTCTCCTTTGTAGTATTTATGTTCTTTAGAGCCTCCTGTGATGCAAAAATAATAGTGTATGGCATAATGACTTGCAAAAAGGCTGTATTCTTTGTAGCACCACATACCACTCTCCCTCCCCTCCTTCCTCTCCTGCTTTCTAATTCAAATATTCTTTATTGTCACAATGGGAACAAGACATTTACTGCATCTTATCAGTGCAGTATTTCCTCTCTCTCTTGCACTCTCTGTGTCACAGTATCTGTCTTGCTCAACCTATTCAAACCCACTGTGTAGTTTCATCTCACATTATATGAGCAAATCTGACAAATGTTGTCATAATTTTTTATTTGCCATTCTTTTTTCAAGATGGTCTCCTTTCCCACTTACTGTGCGCATACTTATCTTGTGCCGTTTAAAATTCTCCATTATTCTGCCTGTGAAAGACATTTTTACAGGATATTGCTGCCCGATGAAAACAAGCATTTAGAATTCTGCAAATTCAAAGTTCTCGGGGCAAATTTATCTTTTGTGGAGTAACATTTCCAGGACTATCTTACTTTGTATTAAGTGACATTATTTCCCCTAAAACCTTGAAATGAGCAGAATTCCCTCAAAATGGAGGGTTTTGCGGGGGCGTGTTTTCGTCTTTTCCATCTTGTCTCAGCATTGCTTGTCTCAGCTGAACCACTGCTACAGGAACAGGCCTGCAGTGTGTGTCACCAGTCTGGAGATATTGTTTCATATCACAAGTACGGCTATTTTGCATTCACAGCTCCAGCTCAAGTGTAAAAATCGAGACTGAAAGGACTTCTTATATATATTTCTGCTTTATTAGAGAGTTTGCACAGTGGAGAGTGGCTGTGTGAAGGAAAGCTGGACAAAGGTCATGAAGAATGTTAGCCTGTGAACCAGGCAGTTTATACAACTGTGTGCCACTGCAGGATTCCCTGATAGAGACCAAGTCTGGCTTTATTCAGCACGGAGTCTGTTTTAATGTAAAGCGTCAGGCATGATATTTCCAGACACACATTGATTAAATTACTGTTTACCAACAGTTGTTTGTGATACTCCCCAGCTGTTGGATTTGTACAACAAACTTACAGCAACACACCCGAAAGGAGAAACAACTGTTCAAACCGACTTTCCTCTGACTGCTCATGACAAGGCTTTGAAGAGGAGCAATTTAGCCCGGCTTTATCACAGTGTCAACTTGACAAGAAATCAACACAAAAGTATAGTGTAAAATAAGTACTGTACAATTAAAATACAGGAAATAAAGAGATTGCTTTAGAATAAAAGCCTAATGGATTCTTAGTCAAAACACTTCAAAGTACAGCTTGTTTTAAATAACATGGTTACTCTTTTAAAATAGAGCGGGTCCCCCAGATCATTGTCATAGCCATTGAAAAGCAAAGAAACTCTAGGGGCCGACTGCAGTAAAACCCTGAGAGCAACAGAAGCCCAGAGAGCAGAAATGGAGATTGGTGCTAGCCATTTTTATGAGATTGAAAGCCTGTAGGCAGTGCAGCTACAAAATCACAGGCTTACACGTCCCAGTTATAAGAATCCAGCCATTTCAAGGTGATCTACGCAGCTGAAATGTCAACTGCTATGCATGACCTACAGATTACCATGGATTTACAATTTTCATTTTAGAGCATCAAGGGTTGTTTGCAAAGGCCAATGCCCCAATAACTATCAGAAATCAATCTAAGCAGTTGTGCAACATGCTTCTGTCCCAACATCTGCCTGTTACTGTGGTATTTTATTTGTTAGCATCTATGAGTCCATATTCTTCTTATTATATTGATTGCAGTTAAGTTGGAATGCCTGTGCAGTGATTGCCCATAGCAATTTATATGGGTTGTTTTTTCTCACACCCCTCTGAAGAACCCTGCCATCATCAGCAGCAGTACACAGGCTGTGTAGGATGCCCAGTGTGACCCTGTCGTAACTGTTGGCCTCTCTGATAAGCCCAATCTCCCCAGCCACCCAATTGGAGTTGACCCCAAGCACAGGCCCATACAGAAGCATTTGATAGCCTCTGAGAGGTCAATAAAATCAAATCTCAATGACCTGATGAGCCCTCCTTGGGGGTTCAGGTTCGCCGGACAACTTTCCAGCCACACACAGGCAGCAAGGAGAAATATCAAAGGCATGAGAAGAACTTGTATGTCTGCGTAGGTCGAGAACGTCGGCACTATTACAGCCAATTAATAGGACATAATTACCGTCACAATCTGTCAGCCCAAGCCACATCACACCTCTGAAGGTCTGACTTGCCTCTGCGAAGATACACTGTGATGCATCATATCTGAAAAATTGTATTTTCACTTAATACAATAAGCTCAGGCCAATCTCGGCAGATCAGCTTGGAGGTAGCCGTAGGGCAGCAGTGTTTACCAGGTTTAAGATCAGAGTCTCATTTCTTATTGCAAAAGCCTGAGCTATATTGGCTGCTTTTATATACTTTTCATGTTTAAGGAAAGTGTCCCAATACAGAAAAACAGCAAGAGTCTGTGGAGGGAGCTCTGATTTTGCAAAAGAAAAAATCTTCTGATCTGCCTGGTTTGTTATTTTGGAACACCTCACCATAGAATTTCAACAACCAAATCATTGCTGTCCAATGAATGTGATGTATCTCCAAATTTCATTAAACAAAATTAGTATAAGGATGGTGTTCCTGTATGGGTTAAGATAATTATCCTACTCCTGAATTAAAAGCTAGATAAAGCATTTAAAAAACTCCTGGATAATGAGAAAATTCATTGTCACAGCAGGACTTCTGTTTTCCTAGCCCATGCACACATACATACAATGGTATGTATACAAATACCTAGTTTCACCAGACGCTTAACAAAATAATTCTTAGAGAAGAGGCCTAAACTGCTCTTCTCTCTCTCTGCTCTCCCAAAAGCTAAACCATTTTAGTTTTGTGTGTATTGCAGAGACAAAAAATTGACAAATAACACCAATTTAAATAGGGTTAACACATTAGTGCCCTAGACTCACTGGAATGTCACAACATTAGCAGTCATTGGGTCTGTGTTTCAGTTCACATCATCAGTATACATTGGTTCAATTTTTCACTCACTTTGCTTAAGCTCTGGTTTTATCTATACCAACTGCTGAGGAAAACTTATCCCTTTAGTATGTTCTTCACCAGAAACTTTGCCTGCCATTTGGTACTAAACAGATACTCTCCTATGGATTTACTTTTTGTTGGAGAAACAGCTGCCTCTAATCAGGGAGGCAATGAATAGACTTCAGCTTATATGTGCAATGGACAAAACTATAAGCTTAAAGATGCCAAAAAGCACTGCAAACAAACCTTTCGTACTGCAACAACCAGTTATTTTTTGGTTGTTAATACAAAAATATTCATTGTAAGAGATTTAAGTTGTGCTTCTGATGCGATGTAGTTCTGGCTATCATCTTAAGGTAAATAATGATGTCAAGGCTGCATCAGTCACTAGCATGAGGCCGGGCAAATCAAATCCTCCTCCAGAAAATGGAAAACAAGAAGGCTATGTCGAGGAGCTGAATGATGGGGATGGTTTAGTGTGAATATCAAACTAACAAATCTATATAAATTATCTCTAAATGTATAGCTCATATACTGTCTAAGAAATAAACAAGTTATTGAGTCCACTGCTGCAGGCTAGTGGTTTGATCCTCTGTGTCTAGGCCTTGGAAATACAAACACTGACAAAACCATGACTCAGACATAATAGTCTCCCGCCTATAGTAGCATTTACTAGCTTTGATTCTTCTTCTTTTTTTATCTACACTCAGCCACTCCTACAAGCCATGCAATCACTTATAATTCCTTTATGTGATGAGCTTGGCTAGTTGTCACAAAAGTGAGCAGAGGATAGGTTGTGATTGAGGTTTTTATGTACAACAGTGTAAAAGCACCATTGAACACATACACCCATAAAGAAAAGCGAAAGGCATATAATAGGACTCCTGCTGCGAAGGAAGTTAGTCTAGCTCAACTTTTACTGTGCTGCCTCGTCCAAACCTCCTAAGCTTTGCCCCAGTGTGAACACACCACGCCACCTCGCTAAATGAACATGCTGTGTTTTTCCAAAGCATAATAGATACAGCAATCACAAATCAATTTTATTCAGATTGACATCAAGCCACGGATGAGGGTTTCGAGATTCCTCCTGTGCCGGGGAGCAAACAGTTCAGTGAGATATGTCTGCTGTAGGAAATGTTCAGGGTGGAAATAAGCACACTTGAGTGGTTACAGAGTCTAAAGAGTTGTAAAGATGCTCTGGGAGGGGCTGGTGACATGGATTTATGTAAGAGATGCGAGTACCACTGAATATTCATATCATTTGAATTGACTGCAACTGATGTCCGCAAAATGTCATCTCAGAGATATTTGAGTCCTGACCACATCTGCCTGACAGCCCCTTCCATTCCAGTCCTCTGAAGAAGAAAATTAGGTGGTGGTGTAGTGGCTCCTAAGGGTGTTGCTTTTGATTGTTGGTACACTGTTAAGATATGACTGTAGATTTTCTATAGCAACAGCTTTAACAAAGACAAGACAAAAGCTTAGTTTTTCTCTGTATAGAGCTTTGATGGTTGGAGTTTCAGGATTATCAACTGTATCAGAACTATGACAGGAATTAGTCAGGTATCAATCCAGCCAGTAAGTAAGATGAAGTAAAATGTATCTCTGCAGAGTAGTTGCTTATGGAAATAACATGCAGGAGACTAGAATAATAACTAGGGCATTACCTCGTGGTTTTGAGTGGTCACTCAATCTGTATATCCAGTATTCTATTCTGCAATAAGAGGTTGAGTATATTAACTGGTACAGTAGCACTTTTCAGTAATGGAGTAACATTTGCCACTTTAAATCACAAGAAAATGCCATAGCCAATAAAATGATTAGGAAAGTTAACTTTAAAAGAAATAAAATAATTCATTACATTACATTCATTACATTCATTGTAAATGAAAATGTTTAAGTACATTTTAACAGTTTTGTGATTCTTTTGGGAAACTTTTAGTATACAATGATTTATGCGGTATCCACAAAAACTGGATTTGAAATATAATTTTGGAGAGTTTGCTCTGTATCACTCTGAAAAATCAGCCTTCAAAGCCTCAGCTGTGACATCAGCTGAGCAATGACATTCTCCATTGATGGGACACAATGATATTACACAGAGTCGAAAACTGAGAGAACAGAAGGGAGACTATTAACAATATATTTGTTTAAAAAGGAAAAACAGTTGCTCTTATTTCCATCATAATAACCTCACTGTACGAAATTGGAAAAAAAAAAAATTTAAAGACTTTGAAAGCAAGAAAGGTCCTTTCCTGCTTTAAATATTCATTACCTCTTCAAAAGATGTTTTTCTTCTTTTCTTTTTGTCTGATCTAAGAGAGGTTGCTCTCTCCCTGTGTCTTGAATTATGCAGCCATGTCACAGAAAGGAAGGCGATTAGGAGGAAGGGAAACAAAGATGGTGAGAAAGAGAGGCGGGAAACTAGGCAGATGAGACAGAGACCGAGAAGTCAGACAGGGGAAACGTGACAGAAAAGCATGGCCTCCAGCGGTCACATCCTTGTCTCTGGAACGCCAGAAACCCACTGGAAGACTAGCAGGACTACAGGAAGCACCTGGGGTCTGCCTGGCCCTCTGAGCCAGTGGTCCAGTGGAGGAGGGGTGACCAGCAATGTGACGATTATCCTCACAAGAACCTGCCATTTCTTCTCACAACACTCCATGACAAACCAGAAAAAGGGCTTAAAAAGTGTATTTGGTGATTTGGTGATTTAAGTTTAACCTCAACATACTGTTGCCAGTCAGGGAGCTGCCTTCTAAAACACTAGCTGTCTGACTGAAATGCTCTGACATTCACAAAACCAAAAAAATAAATAAAATAACACAGCCGGCGACAAAATGCAAATATCTTAGGCAGAGGACAGATGGTGTGAGACAGGTGTAAGGTATTAAGAATGAACGTAAAACCAAATTTTGGGAGGCAGAGTAATGCATACAAAGTCAAGAAAAAAGATGAGACTGGATACAGGCAGACTTCAGTTTTCCATAAACTGAGGAGCAAAAGGAAATTGCACTTGGATGATTTAGAAGTATCTGAAATTGAAAACCTGAAACCTTAGAAGCTGAATGACTTCATGAATGTACAGAGACAAATGGGAAAAGGACCAGTGGAGTTTGTCACTATAAATGGCTTGTTTGTTTTACATACAACCCCTTGATTGTTCCTTGATGTTCCTCTTATAACTCTCCATCTTGTTTTACTGCCTCCCCGTACTTCATAAATTGTTATTAGGGGACAGATGATATTCTTACAGTGAGGACTTAGATTTCAAAGGTTTGGTCTGACATGAATTTGCCCTCTGCTGTTCAGAGATGATGAAATTGCTGAAAATCCTGCTGGTACCGCAGAGAAGCCTTCCTTACACCCAAAGACCTCAGCCCCACATGAGACCTCTTTTTGGGGGCCACATACACACACACACACACACACACACACACAGTCACACTTGCACACAATGCCACAAAGTCAAACCACACATACACTGTTAAGCCTGTGTGTGTCTCCTCAGTATTAAATAGGACTTAGTACACAGGAATAATGGCGTCACAAGCTGTGGAGCAAAGACTAATCACTTTCATGCCATGGCACTCTGACGATGTCTTGCTTCATTCATCGTCCCTGCCTCATTAACAAATGGAAACATCAATTAATCTCCTTATTAATGATTCATGGACTCTATATGCTTCCAAATTCCTCTCTCTCCTGTGTCGGAAAATGCTCGCAGCTAAGTCAACATATTGAGATTACGTACTGTACAAGGATATGTGCTCTTAAATGGTGTGTTTTGTCATAGCTTCAAGCACCTTTCACCTCCAGTACAATGGGTGCTCTTCCGCATGTACTATGTATGATTGTGACTCTACGGTGTCATGTGGGGATTCCGTTGTGTTCCCTGCATGTAGTGTTTATCATGGCGTTAAATATGTTTTATAGATTCATGTGTGTAGTCAATGTGGCTCTCAAATATATAATGTGGAGCTTATGCTCCTATGTTGTTTATTGTCTAGCGACCGTTTTCTATAATAAGTTCCCAAGACAATGCAGTAAGAAGCAAGAAATGCACATCTTCCATGAAAAAATTCCCAGTATTTACCAGAAAAACAACAAGTTGACCTACAGCATAACTCTGTTGAGAAGTCCGCATAGACTGCTGTTAACTTAATAACAAATAATCTGCAAGAAAAATAGAAGCACAAAATATTTGACCCATTTGGCCCTTGAAAGTTTATGATCCATATTTGTTCTTCTTCACCTAACTATTTGTATTTCGAATAATGTCCAAAGAAATGATAAGCTCATATGGCTGTGAATCTAGTTGCAGTTAAGTTTGCTTCAGTATATACTTTTCTAAAATTTTGTTCACCTGCCTTATTTCTCTTTTAACCTCTTGTTTCCAGCTACTTACAGTGCTTTGATATGGTGCATATGTCCAGCTGTAAGACAAGCAATCAATCAGCTGCAGTATTGCAGCCCATTTATCCTCTCCATGACCTTCTCTGTTTTGAAGGAAGAGGCAAAGCAAAGGAGCTGAGTCAATTTTCTTGCATAATTTCATCAAATATGTTTTAACCTTGGCAGCTAATCAGTTTGAGATGGCTAATTGTTGCTAACTGACTTGGTTGCCCCAGTTCATGGTGAATGTTTGTGGTGTTGACCTTTTAACTTTTAAGTCGGCAGATGGTAGTAATGAACATTTGGTGAACGACATTGAGTGTGTTTACATGAAGTCTAATAATTTCATTAGAACCACATTAGGGCACTAGTCTGATTATGTTAACTGTCATAAACACCATGAGCAACTTATCTAAGTTAAGTTTGAAATCCAGATAAACATAACCTTATTAACAATTGTGAATCATTTGTCAGTGTTGTGAATTAGAGTAGTGTTTACATTTACTCTAATTCATTTCAGTATTTTATTCTATGCCTAAATTGGAAATGGGGGGAACCAGATGTAGTGTGTTCTATACATTAACAGCAACGTGGTGTTAGAAAATGAAGCTGAAATAAATTAGAGAAGATTCATCCGTGTAATAAAACCAACAAAGTCCCTCCATTTTCCCTCTCATATTTTGTGATGCTAATCAGATTCCTGCAGGCTACCTCCCATCTTTCTGCACACTAACCAGATTATCACACACATCATGTAAAATTTGGGAAATCAGGTTAGTGGGAACCATGTAAACACTTTAATCAAACAATTACCTAATCTCTTTATTCACAGTAATCACTGGTGTATACAGTGTGTACAGTATGTAAATGAGCTGCTTGTCATCTAAAAAAAAAGGACATGTAACACATGCATCACAGATATTGATACACATAATTTTTCCCCTCTTTTTTTATCATATATATACATATTCACACTACCAGAGCAGGCGCACGTGACGTAGCTGAGATTATCCTGCTGACTCTTGATAAATTAGATTAGTGTGAGATTGGAGGTCTTGACATCAGTGACTTGAGTCAATATGTATAAATTTGCACATTAATGAACTATGAACTAACTATAAATGTAATAAATCTTACATTCATTGTAGAGTCACAAAATCATTAGTTCTGCATTATTAACATTATCATTTAAATAACTTCATATAGTCAACTGCCTTATGTCAATTTGTCATGGGCTATTGGCGGTGTTGACTTAAATGAAAGATGTGAGGACCCATCTGAATGATTCATATGATCATTCGGATGGGTGGCACAAGTCACTGTGCAACAGTACAGATATGATAGCACTGTTCCAGAAACCAGTGTGGCATTGTTGATGTAATGAAATGTTTGTCAGATGGTGGTGTAATCATCGCATGTGCCTGGCTTGTACAGGTTTGATGTGTCAGTAGCTGTCCATGGTCCTGAAGTTAGCAAAGCAGCGCTTGCTGCTGCTGTGATGCTGAGCTACAAGCGCAAAGACATGGTAGACATGTTGTCCCCAACATCGCAATCGCTCACTAAAATTTGTATTCAAATAGCAATGACTAGTTTGGCAGTGTGATTATGTTTGATTGTGTCCTCATCAGAAGAACAACATTGGTAATTTTTGTTACGTTTTGCTAACTGTCCTCTTGTAGTCTTGCAAATAATGTCCTCTCATTATTTCACCAGCAGACAAGCTGTTGGGGATTTGGAAAGGATTGTTGGGTGTACACAGCATATCTTTGACATCAGACACTCAAACTTAACCTCAGCCTACTTTAAGTAGGTTTAGTTACCTAAGCATAACTCATCTGTGATTAACTAACTTAATCACAGATGAGCCAGATCATATGAATTATTTTTGGATATATGAGTCATTAATGGAAGCCTCTGACAAACAACCTGTTTTGTCATGAAGCAAACCTGTTTATCAAACAGCTTCCAACTTGATTAATTTTCAAGAAAAAATAATGGGTTTAATGAAGGAAGAGCAGCTGTTCTGAATGCAGCGCTGCAATTTTTTAAATTGACTGGCCTCAGTTAGAGGAGGTCTGCTCTGTTAATAAGCTTAAAAAAAAAGGATGTTTTTTCCACAGGAAAATTGTATATCAAATTTTTGAAAGACTTGGCCTGCTTTGTATGTCACACCAGTCAAACCAGAAAATATGAAAATACAGCATGGAAGCATCATCATCAGCAGGCATACTAGTGTTGTATTGGATTTCAGCACTGAGCAGGAGAAGCAGAAGCCCTTTAATTTGCCAAGTAGGATACAGCAGATGCACAAAGAATTTGACCTGGTTAATTGGGGCTGGCACATTCGAGATAGTTACATAATACAGGATTGACACAGTAACGGAGGAGAAGGAAAATAGGAGCTCGAGTAGTACAGTATAGAGGAATCATATTATGTGACAAAAGCCTCTAAGTAAACACAAAATCAGGTATGAATACAATAAATCCCCTGGAGATGCAACCCTACATGTTTTTAGGGGATTATTACGTGCACACACGCGCACGCGCATGCATAGTCTTGTTCCACTATCCCCATGGGGACATTCATTGACATAATGCATTCCCTAACCCCTTATCCTAACCTTAACCATGACAACTAAATGCCTAACCTTTACTGAAACCTAATTGGAACCTGAACCCCTAAAACCAAGTCTTAACTCTCAAAAACAAGTCTCTACCCATGGGGACCTCAAATTTTGTTCCCACTGTGACACAAGTCCCCATGGATGAGGATGCATTGAGGTTTAGGTCCCCACCGGGATATAGAAACAAACCCACACATCTCATGCCTCGTGTTTGTGGCAGCTCAGTAGCAGGGTTGAAGTGCATGTAGAGAGGAGAAAGTTTCTGCTCCATGGCAGCGTTTCTCTCCATTTGCATGCAACTAACCACCTGACACATAACCCTCATGCTTGTATGGTAATCCCCTTCTACTGAGAGGATTTAAAAACGCACACATCACACACACACACATGAACACATGCCCAAAGAAAAGGGATTTTCATGATCTGCATCTCTGAAAATGGTATCTTTGCTGGTGTCACATGATGCCTCCTTGATGATCCCATTGGCTGGGCGCGTTTGGTCTCCTGGGGCCCAGGCAGTGAAGTCGTTTAATGTTTCTCATCTGTGTGACAGGATAAGGGATGAAGCCACTGGCAAACATGCTCCTCCGTGTGGATGATATGGGCTTGAGCCAATGACATATGCATGTGTGATTTATGTTTATGATATGAATGGATGTGTGATACGATAATGGGATAAAGCAGATGAAGTTTAGCTTAGACGATATATTCATTGCTGCATGATATGATAAGCCCTATGATATGCCTATGTATTGTGTGGCTTTGCTGTATAATGTGGCTTGTTGCTTTCAAGTCAAATCAGGCTCAGTTTTATTGTCATTAATCCATACACATGTATACAAAATGTCATTCCTGTCAGGTGCCATGGTGTAAAAGCATAACACGGACGACAATACAGACACAAAGTAAATGGGTTCCTGAGGGGTCTATGTAAGAAAAAAATATGTGTAGATGTGGCTGTGCATAAGATAATGAGTAATAGATAATAAGAAATAAATACATAGAATTACTGCCTTCAAAATGGTTTAAAATAATAAAATAGCATTATTTGTAATATTTATGTCATTAAATATAATCAAAGTAGCAAGGTATTTATTTAGTCTTCTAAAACTTTATTGTCTATAGTTTGGAAAAAAATAATTTTCTGCTTCACCACACAGCATAAATTCAAGGTAAATCAAGTTCATCATAGAAATGTGCAGAAATTACTTGTCAGTGACTCTTTATAGTGCCTTCCTGAGGGTAAATGTTTTGGTGCATTGTTGGAATGGATCTGTATTTCTCTGGGGTTACCTATACTTTTACTAGCTATACAGTATTTATACATTGATATAAAAAGCTAAAATGAAATAAGCTTCTCACAGATGTTGTAGTCTCTGTTGCCAAATAATTAAATTTCAAATACCTGTGCTTAGTATATAGGATAGGAGCTCTTGCGCAGGGGTAGTTATTGTTATTAGTCTGTGGCCTGCAAGGAGTACAGCAACATATGGACCACAATCCATCTTTGCAAGAATCAGACATTTGTGAAGGAAGAAATGCAAAATTTAGCCTACAGCACTGCTGGGAGCTCCACAATAAGAGCTACAACAAGGAGGCCATTTGCCTCATCTGTTTCATCTGCAAGTCAAAGGCCTTAAACCCTTTCGTTGATTTTAAGCCTCAAGCGTGATAGTGAAAGAGCACAATTTTCTGCATAATACCCAGAGAGGCACTTCTTGAACATTTGTCCATATAAATAATACAGTATGCCTCCTTACTGAGCCAGGGTGCCCAAAAGCATTTAGCTTTGGGATCAACGCAGTTCATCAATGTAGATGGGAAGATTTAAGGAATATGGGGCTTCTGGGAAAACAAACTGTAAGCCCTGAGAACATTTTCTTGGTGAATATAATGTAGTGCTTTTTGCCTTCTATCTCTCTCTCCTAACATGTTCTCAACCCTTCAAAGAAATTCCTGCATGAGAAAAATATACATGTATTTCGGCCAGTCATTCATTGTAGACCTGAAACAATTAGTCAGTTGAACGGAGCCGACCAGTTCATGCTTTTATCAAGATTAAATGCAAAACATTCTCTGTCTGCTTCTCAAACGTGAGATTGTACTTGCTTTTCTCTGTTCGTTACAAATGAAACCTCTTTGGATTTTAGACTGCCTGTGGGACCAACAAGGTGTCTGAAGAGATATCAGATTGGGCTCTTGGAAATTGTGAATTGGCATTTTTCACTTATTGCTGACATTTTATAGTGGAATATGAAAAAATCATCTACTAGTCATTGGCAGCAATTACTGACAGATTAATTGAAAATGGAAACAACCATTAGTTTCATTTCGCAATGTATTTATTTGGAAGCGTTGCTTTGTTCAACACAAATGTGCAATACACATTAAATGATTAAGCATAAGCAGCTGATAAACACCAAGAAGAGGGAGTTTTTCTTCAAAGTTGTTAAATTACGACAACATTTGTTCCTCCCTTGTAACAGAAACAATGACATGTATTCTCTTGTTCACACACATAATCTTTCTTGCGGATTTCCCTTTTGGGATGTGCCTTTTTGCATTATAGACATGGTTCTCTGATCACACTTTAGGCTACATCTGAGTTAAATGCCAGTGCATTTATAGACCCTGCTTTTTTATGCAAAACAGCCACACATCAGAGATGATGTGTGGCAGTCTCATAGTGCCAAGGTGAATATCTTTGAATGTAAATCATGTACATGGTTGAATAATTCATGACTCCCTCGCCTTCGTGTCATTACTTCACCTGAAAACATTACAATTTTACTATATTATTTCAAACAGTAGCATATACAATTCAAATATTTCAGTTCTATATGTCATGTTTTTGTTCAGTGACTGTTACAGATGCCTAACAGTAGTAATAAGTAGAATAAGGCATCAAGAACTTGCAGCTCTCAACAATCATTGGCTAAATTACATGGTGACATTTACTGCAGAAGAACTACATACATCACTATACATCTAATGGTATATGATTTACCGCATTTTCTGGCACTAACATTTTCTGGCATTTAACTACTCAAATAGCAATGGAGAAAATCCTGCCTCAGGAGCCCTGAATACCTCACCTGTGTGGGATTGAATCCCAGTGGAGCACTGTCTCATGTGTATCCCTGTGTGTCTGGGTTTTTTCATCCCTCAGAAATCCACTTTCTAATACAGACAGAAAGTGGAATTTCCTCTTGCCCTGCAAGAGAAAGTATCTAGATATACATAAGAATGCCATCTACTGTTTTAGCATGATGCTGTTCATGACAAACATCTGTTCTTTCATGTCCAAAGCCACTTTGAACTGTTGTGCAGTGATGAGAACTTTTATATGTTAGGCTTATTCATTATTTCATAAAAGCATTTCTTTGACTATATGTCAAAGTAACATTAAAAGAAATATTTTACATAAAATACTTGGGCTGTAATGAAAAAGTTTGACATTTCCATTCAGGTTTACTAAGTGCTTAATTTGCATCAACATAGAACTTACTGCTTTGAGGAAACAGCTAGAAGTGAATTTGAACTACAAATTCAACAAACTCAGTTACATGTATGGAACAGAGCCTTCTTCACTGCTGTGGTAGTGTTAGGAACATAGGAAACCATTTGTGAGTGTGTGTATGTGCACATACATACAATATGTGTGTTTGCAGTTTTGTGTAACACAGACAGCCCCTGATAAGTGAAAAGCCTCAAGGTGGTAACAAGCGACCAGCAGACACTTTTCCAATATGCCACATCTCACAGTACACACACATATATTCACATCAAGAACGTACAAACACACTTTCACGTACAAAGTGAGGGTGGGTAGGTGGTTACTATGGCAACCACGCAAAGGTAGCTGGGGAGTTTAACTGCACTGTAGAGACAGGCAGAGACAGAGAGGGAAAGAATATGAGACTATGAAAGAAAAAAAAAAACAGTTCCCCAAAGACCTTGAATTTCTCAACTTAGGTTCCAAACAGCCACATAGAAACCAAGAGAGCAAAACAACAGATAGAGGCAAGAATGAAGCAAAAGCACCAATAAATCAGACCAATCTACATTGCTGATGTAGGGGGGGGGGGGGGGACAGGGGACACTGAATTATAAGGGAAGTGATTTATTTCAAGGCCCACTGCCTGATGGTAGAAATTGGTGAATTGAAAAGCCATTAGAAATGAAAACACCAAGGAGAGTTTGAATGGACAAATTACTGTGGGGGCTTACTGCTTGCTGTCATCAAATATAATCTTGATGGATGATTAGGTGGATCCACTTCAATGAAAATGTTCAGTATGTCTGACTTTTAGTGCTGTGTCATAGCTGATTTTTTAAATCTGATCCTTGAATGCAGGGCTGCTCAGAAAGTGTGTGTAGCTTTGATTATTTGCAACTGGTCAGCAGTGATATAATTTATTTAAGAATGGCTTCAAACATCAATAATGACGACAGGCCCTATTCCCTCCTAATGCATCTAGTCTGTGTTCATTTAATTTAGATGAATTTATATTGCTGTTATTTTGGCAAATTTTGCTTAAAATTAATGCAGCAATATTTAGACCCTTTGAGTAAAATTTTTAGATGTGTTTTCCTGGTACAAAGATTCATCATGATTAACCACTTTCCAAAGTGGCTTTAGAGTAGCTTAACTACTTTTCTCTCAGTTGTACCTTTTCTATAACTAAAAGGGCAAAGTAATTGGTAGCCTAGCCAGCTGCATTTTAAGAGAAGCCTCTCCAACACAAGCACACACCAACATGCACATTCACACGCACACACGCACACACACACACAGACCGTGCAGGCCAGTTAGCACTCAAAGTGTAGCAAGTGAAGTAGCATCCCTAGTGCTGGGCAGAGATAGATTGCTGTGTTGAGTTCTTGTGTGTGTCTCATGGTGTGTATGTTTATTTTTATGTAGGTGTTTGTGTGTGTGTGCGTACTTTTTAGTATGAGGACTTGGTGTTGATGCTGTCATACCCCCATGGCCAGCCTCGATCCGTTATATCTATGCCAAACCTCCCAGCATGGCGGCTCGTCTTCATCATCCAAATCCCCCACCCCACACACACACGAGTGTGTTCACTCTGATCCTCTCTGTCTCTGTTCCATGATCTCTCTTTTCTATCTGTTCCTCCATTTTATCAGTCCTCTCTCTGTCAATCTGTTTGCTTCGATGCCTTTGATATCTTTGGTTCTCAGTTGCTTAATTCAGTTATATGTGTACATACTGTGTTGTGTATCTGTGCATGCGTGGACGTGCAGGAGGATGTCAGAGGGCCTAAAGCCCATGTCCATTGAGTTGATCAGGGAGTGGAAGCATGGTTATGGGGCTGTAATGTGGCCTCTGAACAGCTCTGATAAAACAGTTCCCCCCTCCCCCCACAAGTCCTTGCATCCAAGTGCTGGCCTGGCCACAGCCTTTCTCCCTCACTCTCTCTCTCTCTCTCTCATCCAAATCTCCATATACGCACAATCCCCCATGTTGCTCTGACCTTGATGTTAAGTAAGATTGCTTTTTGTGGGAATTCTTTTCTCCTTAGTTGCTCAAGTTAATAGCGCAGCTTCCATCTTACTTACTGAGAAATTTATGTAAATCAAGTTGCAGTGCAAACACGCCCACCAAGGACCACCATGCATCCAAATAGCTCTACTCAATCACCCTTTGTATTACACTGTGAGCACTGCATAAGACTATTTCACTATGGGATGGCAAGCTTTTGTTTCACACATAAATTCTCATGATTAAATAACACATTTTCCTGTATCATCAAGTGATTCAAGTTGGAGGATATTATTTTGGAATGAGTAATGTCTCCATTGTTGCCTGACATCAAGAGAGGCCTGATTTTGGCAGTAGATGATATGATCATCCCTTTGCCAACTGGATCAAACTCCACAGACATTTCACTTATTACCACTCATCACCTCTTTACTATAAAGAATTTGTGATTTTGGAAATTGAGGAAGTAAGCAATTAATTATCAACACATGCACAGTTTTTGTCTTTGATCCACGTTGCTGATCATGCATCATTATTTATGACAACTAAATGTTATTGGACAAAAAGTATTTTAAAGCTGCATTGAATACCTTTTTGGCCTCTAGAGGGCGAAGGATCTTCACAGCAGCTCAAGTTCCTAGTATGAGTTCCTGATTAGGGCCGGGTCCAAATTATACCCCATCTAAATCCAACTTCTATCCAGAGTCACCATCAGCTCTGATCATATAGTGGGCTGTCATCACAGGAGAAAAATGTGTGTTTTGATAGTAGGTGGAGAATTACTGCTCTACTACTGTTTTGGTCTCCTTCAGCTCTTGAGAAAATTATCTGTGTCTATAGCTGCTAGATGTTCCAGTTTCTTAACCAGCTATTTGTTAATCAGCTATCTGTTATTTGGTGCTATGCAGGTATTGAACAGTGGGTTTATCAGAGCTGGTCATACAGTTAAAACATTTTGCTAAAACAGCCTAAAATGTTCCACTGTGGCGGGGATTTAAAGTCATTACAGTTGATGGAAAACATGTTTTATCTATCTATATATACAGTATAGTACATATGCCATATGCAGATCGAACTCTTTGGGAATCAGGCAAGGCAAGTCAATATTTTGTTCTTCATGGGTGACCTTGGAGTTTGCATTAGATGTGTTTGTGTGGGTGTCTTTTAGCGTGTATGTGTGTGTTCTTCAGTCTGCTGGAGATGAGCCTGGGATAAGATCTGCTCATTTATTATTCAATTAAAGATTGCTGAGGTCACTGGAGATCATTAGCCATGGAGGTTATTTCAAAGGAGGGAGACGCACAAACACAAGCACAAACAGAGCAACAGACAGACAGACGGAGGAAGGTAAAGACAAGGAAAGAAAGAGATGAAAAGATTTGGAAAGAGAGACAAATGTATTGATTAGGTGATTGATTCCTTGCGTCATTATTTTGTCTGCTCTTATTTCGAAACCACAGTTCCTAATTACAGTATCATGTTGTGCCTCCCACTGAAACACAGTGATTGGCTTTGTTGATGGCTTTTTCTCATCAAACTGAAGACACTGGGAAAGATCTATCGGGAATGTATCAGAGGGTTTGCAGTGCAATTTCCAAAGAGGGCTTAACTGATCTATGCTCTGTGAACAGATTGGGAAGAGCTCTCTAAGACAGAAATAACCTCAGTTCAGCAATAACAACAGTTCAAGCACACAATGTTTCTTGTTGCACATCCAGCACTTAATAAAATCAGAGGAATTTCCACAGCTGCAGCCTTTGGACAGCGATAACAATAGAAACTTTAATAGGCTTATGTGCTGTTGATTTTCTCTGGCCATCAAATGTTGAGTATGAAGAGAGATAAATAATGAAATGGAATGGTATACACACACACACACACACATACACACACACAGCCATTGACACCTGCAGTGTACTGTAGATATGCCTTTATAAAGAGGAAGAAGGTGAAGGCTCACTTTAGTTTCCATGGAAACAATTATGGAATTTTCTATTAAAGGCACACAAAATATATGTCTGTCATTTTTGTAAGACCTTTAGGGGGCTTAAGCCATAAAGGTAAGAATAATAGTCCCTCCAACGGTGACAAGTCAGACAAAATTAACTCATTTAGTGATAAAGATTTTATTTTTTTAAATCCAATATTTTTGCCATAAAAATGACTTTTATTTCAGCTGACAAGTGAACAGACAGGCCTACAGACACCTTGTCTCAAATTTTAAAAAAAAGTTTTCTGAGTACATTCATTCATATCAGATTTTAGAACGAGGCCTTGTCTGTGTTAATATGATGTTGCTGCTGTTTTTTGGTCAGGCAAAAAATTGTGAAACACGTAGGAGCGTGTTTGGAGTGCCATCAGTTTATATGGAAAGCTTAATAAAGTAAAATCCATCAGTATTTCAGTTAAAAAGAGAAATTTATAACAGCAGAGTGCTGGGTAGGTCATTTTTAATTTGCATTTGATGCACTAAGAAATATAGATAAAATTTAATGAGGAATATGAACAGTGTTTCCTAAACATACATGGGCATTTACTATAGATAGACATAGCAGAATAAAAGTGAGAAAGCAGCTCATTACAGATAACGGCATCATGGTGATTCTCATGTAACCACCTAAATAACTGAATGAATGTTATAATAACAAAAAACATCATATGTTTTTACACAGGATTTTAACCAGGTGACAAAATTAACATTTCAGATAAGTGTAGGAAACAAAAATGTGTGATGTGCAATAGCTCTGCCACCTAATTACTCTGGGGGCAAGAAGGTGCTTATAAGAACACACTGTACTATATATATGGACTAATACTTTTCCTGTGGTATGATGGGTTAGGAAAAAGTACACAGAAACAAGAAGATAAAGACACTTTATTTGAGAAGGTGGGAGGTGTGCATGGATTGGTTGTCTTCAGGGTGACTAACCATCATCTGCTCTCACCTTTGAGAACAGGGTGGCAGAGAAAAATTGGTGTGAAAAATTTTAATGAAGCTTTTGATTGTGGTCAACATTCCACTTACCATTGCAAAGTCTCAGTAGGAGACTGTCCTCCTGTATGAAACAACCTCATAGCTTGTCTGTGCAGGCAGCTTACTATGACCTATAGTTATTTTTTATTGCTAGGTTACTTCTAAACGGCCGCAGACGTTGTAGACTACGTTGTAGACTCACTTGAATGCTAATTATCACTTACTGTTAGTTATGATTAGACTTTTTACATGTTCTCCATGTAGGAAAATACTGTGTGTCCTCTCACATTCTCATTATACTGTATGTATTGTGTATGTAAAATAAAAGGGACCTGTTTTCTTATACAACAGACCCGGAATGAACTTTGTCTGCCTTGAACTTTACAGCTCAGGTTCAAATCCTCCACAATTCAAGTCACATTTGTTTTAAAACGGAAAAATGAATGACCGTTAACGCATACTCCTTCCACAATGTTTGCAATTAAAATAATTATTCTCATACAGTTAATGAATGTTAGCATCCTTCTGAGCTTGGAAGCACCTTGACATGATATCGGTGTTGATAAGCAGCCCAATTACCAGCAGTCTGGGTCAGGAGTTGATTCGAGCGTCAAGAAATTTAGAGGAGAAAATCCTCCCTAAGTCTGTGCTGGCATCCACAACAATAATGACTGCAGTGCTCCTGCCAAAGGGATAATTAAACCTGAAGACAATGTGAAACCAAAACTAGGTCCCTTCTCTGTCTGCTTCTCTCTTTCTGTCTTTTCTCTTGGTGCTGAGTCAAAACTGTGACACAGAGGGAAAAGATACTCAGCCTGGGAGTGGGTTATCGACATGGAGTGAACTGTGTCACACAGGTCCCGAGGCCTGGATGGAGGCTGATGGGAACCAGTCTATTGGCACCACAAGGGAATCTCACTTAGTGCCAATCACTCAGGAAAGCTGGACCGGCTAATATTGGTCTTGTTCCATCTTTCTCCCTCCCTCATTTCTTTCTCCCATTCATGTTTCATTGTCCAACTCACACACACACACATGTAGACACACCAATCCATCTAACTGCCAAGAATCAAGGATGCTCCCTCCCTCCCTCGCTAGACTTGGAGCACTAACTCACTCCAGTGCACAGTGTGTGTGTGTGTGTGTGTGTGTGTGTGAGAGAGAGAGAGAGAGACCATGTTTGTATGAGTGTTTCATAACAGCAGCAAACACACGCACCAGGCCTTTTCAAACACAACCTGCCTGGCTGCTGTGTGACAGAGAAGCTAATTTGCTCCGCCAGAATACTTTACCCAGCCGCCATGCAACTCTGGCACCCTTCCACCAACCAGTCTATTATATTACAATATCTCTCCATGCATGCCACAATAACACATTTACAACCAATGAGTGTGGGGCGTTCTGCCCTAAATTAGCCGTGACTTGCTTTTCAAAGGGTCATAAATAGCTGTGAATGTTTCATAAACAGCCCACAGAAGCTGCATAACAATACAAGGATAGTCTTTAACTGGATATGTTGTCATGACAGCATGTAGCACAAGAGCCAATGATAATGATATGATAATGCGCCTTCATTGTCATGTGACTTCCAAAAAGCTACATCCCCAGCATCAATCCAATAGATCCTCTAGTACACATCATGCTGGATAAGTCATAGTGTGGGTGCATGTGTGTGGTCATGTGTGTTTACTGTGTTCACATATGGGTGGGACGATCTGCGTAATGACAGATGTGTCATTCCCCTTCACTCTGTGCTGTTACTGTTCATCACTGTCACTGAAATAACTTGAAATTACATGTCTTTCCAACAGCGAAACACGGTGTCACATAGTAAGAAATAATGATCTGTATGTCTGTTTCCCCAGCAGCTCTGAGAAAAATGTTATGGAATACTGAAACTAAGGAGTATTTAGGAATCCTCGTGTCTCCCAGTTGTCATTTTACTGCACAATATAAGTCAGGCACACAGTGTTTAGAGCGTAGTTATTAGTAGCTACAGGGAACATGCCACCATGGCAGAGGAGCAATAACTGAGGTGAGAGAATGTAATGCTATGAATACTGCTGCTAGTTCGAAAACAAAAAAACAAGTTGATGAAAATTTACATCATTCAGGGAGAAATAAGGGACAGTGAAAAAGGCAAAATTATTCTATGTTTTGCAAACTGTATTCTGATCATTTTGAGCCACATCAGTTTCAAATTACAGTATTTCTTATCATAATATTTATAGTATTAGTCATTATTTTTGCCTACCGTACGTTTTGGCTTTCAGTCCCTCTGACCTACATCTCTGTGAATCAATTAGAATTGCAAGACTCTCAATCCCAACACATACATATTTAAATATTTTACACGGATCAGCCACAACGTTAAAACCACTGACAGACAAGGTGAATAACACTGATCATCTCGTTACAATGCAATGCTCTGCTGGGAAACCTTGGGTCCTGATATTCACCTGGATGTTAATTTAAAACGTACCACCCACCTAAACATTGTTGCAGACCAAGCACAGCCCCAATGGCAACAGCACTCCTCAATGGCAGGGCCCTCACCTAGTAGGACAGTAAACCCACCACACAGCAAAAAGTCCTGAGAAACAGCTCGAAGAACATGACAAAGAGCCCAAGGCGTTACCCTGGCCTCCAAACTCCGCTGCCATTGTCCCAAGCCCAAACACCACAGGACAACCCCAGAGGTCCCTTGTCTATGCACCAATGGGTCAGAACTATTGTGGTCAGGGACCCACACAATATCAGGCAGGTCCCACAGATGCTTGATCAGATTTTGGTTTGGGGAGTTTAGGAGTCTGGGGGGGTATGCTTGGTCTGCAGCAATGTTTAGGTGGGTGGTATGTTTCCAAGTAACATTCAAATGAATGCCAAGACCCAAAGTTTCCCAGTAGAATATTACATTGTAATGAGATGATCAATGTTATTCACTTCATCTGCCAGTGGTTTTAATCTTGTGGCTGATCAGTGCATATTGCCAGTGGCTTGGGGAAACCATGTATCACCAAAACATCAACATTTCATATGCACTTTTTTGACAATGCATTTTCTAAATAATGCAATATTTAAATGGGTATCAAATGATTTATTTAACTTAGGAAATGGAAGAATTTTCTTAGCCCAGAAAGGAACATTTAGTCCTTCAGTTTGTCAGAGAAATTCAAAATCACCAAATCTGGAGAAAGTGATTTTAATTTGACAGAGAAGACATGTGGTCAATATGGATTATGGGCTAAATGACGTGAAAAATATACAAATGTTCGAAAATGCTGAACAAACTGAACATTTACTCAACTGCATGTTAAACACACCCTATATTTCACAAGAAAAATGACAAAATTTAAAGTTGATACGTTTCATCTTCAGGTGCTGTAGGTCAAAGGGAGGGAAAAAATACCAGGGACCCAAATATTGTGCAAGAACAAAGTTGTGAGATGTATCTTTCATGTTTTCATTTGAGGAAACTATCAAGTGGAAGTAGCTATTGGTAGAAGAGATCAACAAACAGACTACAGAAAATAAAATCCTGCACTACAGGTAGCCATATTTCCTCTTATGTGTTGAATACCAGCTGGGCCAACTTTAAGTCAGGGACAGGGAGAATCTGTCTATTGGCACAGATTTGTCCTGGCTCTTATTCAGAAGGTGATCCAGCATTTGGTCCAACTCCTCCTACACCTTCAATTGCAGCGCACCTCCATCACTGCCAACACAGATGCAATCCATGCAGTCCAGCCGTGAACACTCATGGACGCAGCCAGAAGTGAGAATGTAAGAAATGTAAATGGCAGAATGCCTGAAGGAAACTGAAGCTCTATCCATTTTACCCCTGTGAACACCTGTAATTTGCTGCAGTAAGAGGGTGTGGCTGTATCTGGCTGTCTAACCATTTGAAAGAAGCTTTTTGCCACTTTTACATTTTTTGAACAACACTTGAGTGAGTATATATTGGGCTCTACTATATGAACAGGTTCTGCCATTGTTGTTTAAATTCCTTCTGGTGGAGGCCCTTGAGCAGTTTCTGCCCTGCCTGTATATCTGTCTGTCTTTCCAGGGGTGGTGAAAAATTTCTGTTGTATACAGCAAAGCTTGAGCTTTAGCAGAAGGTCAGTTGTATTTGGTTTTAGACTTTGCCTTATCTGTCTGAGACAAAAGGATGCAGCGAGGAGAGGACACGTCTGGTTATGGATTCCACTCACAGGCAGACGCTAGTAGTCCTCTGTGGGCAGAGGCTCACATCTGGCAGGTGCTTGTTTATGAGAGCAGTTAACACTGGATCAGGGAGGCTTTATAGCAAAACACATACGCCTGCGCACATGCACGAGTTCAGGCAAACAAAACACACACGCCAAATGTTTAGAGTTGTTTGTCCCTGTTTAGATTTTTTTAAGCCTGCAATCTGCAAGCAACTAACACAGTCTCTTCAGGATCATGTTTTCAGTTTCCTGTGATAATCACAGCCCAAAATGATGGGGCTTGCAGGAAAAAAAATTGTGTTTATTTTGGGGAGTCGGCAGTTAAAAGGGATTATTTTGAAAACTAACAGATAATCTTGAAATGTAATACATTCCAGTGGGAGTAAAATGAGTTTAGAAAGCTTTCTTGTCAGTAGCTGCTTGCATATGCAGTTATATCCAGGAAGTTCAAAGTTCTTTTGTAAAGCCCCCCCCCCCCCCCCCCCCCATGACCATAAAAGGTAATGAAATTGGTCAGTTGGTCAAACTGTTGGGAAGAATGAATAAACTGCTAAATCTAGCATATGTCATCTGTGGTATTTCCTGCTACAACAAGTTCACTAGTTCACAAGGTCACTAATAGCAGTGTATTTGTACATAGGTCACTTTGCTTGAAAGTCCATCCAAGATCTTTGGTATCTATACAGCTGAGTGTCTGTCAAGTGAGCAGCCCATTGCAAAGATAAAAGCATCTCAGCCCACCAAAGATGACAACAGGTTTGCTGGCAATGCTAAGAAAAAAATGTGACGATAAATAATTCCACCACACACAAACACACAGAGCTACTCATCCTTGACTGTGAAACTAGGTTGATAGGGGCCAGCCTAACTCCTATGGCTCACACCGTGCTGACAGGCTCATTATAGTGGAGTTAGAGTGGAGACCTTGGTGTGACAGTGCCAAAGTCATCCTGGCCAGCTCCCTCCAGCTCTCTATCCCACTCACTGTACTGCCTGACCAGCACAGACACCATGGCACAATGTTGTTCATCTAAACCACTGATACCCCAGGGACCAGAGCTTGTTCAGACTCCAGCAACACATTTCAGAGTGACTGAAATGCATCTGAATGCTTGACAAAAAGCTCATTCCGTGTCCACCAACAGTTTTCCCACTGGAATGCCCGCTGTGGCTGAGTTTCTGCTCTCTTTAAATGCTTTGACACTAAAAATGGAGTTCAAAATGAAACACTAAGGAAGGGATAATACCTGACAAAGTCTATGTTCCACAAACTCGTCAGGTGGCTTCACAGAATCCATTAGTGTCATAAACGTGTATATTTAAGGGTAGTATCCTGTTTATATCATCATGACCTGCCAATAAAATGTCATATGTCACTGAATCTGAAACATTACTCATTCATTTACTTATATAACTACAATGTTTTATCCTTATATATACCTTGCAACTTAGAATTCCTTCTTCTTATAGTCTGGCTAAACACAGATCAGCTGAAGGTAGGAGAGGGTTTCATAAGTACCACTAGATTCAAAATCCTGACAAAATTCTGAAAACCAAACTATAGGAACGGACAACAATGAAAATCTTTAAAAACCTAAAATGATGAGACTTTGAATCCAGGGCTGCGCAACATTGCATATGTGGATTTTTCTTTTTCTTGTAAAACAGGATGAAAAGTCAAGACCAGTCAAATCGAATCCAATTTTATCCAAATGTAAAATGCATTGTTTAAATAATGTGTCAATATATTTAAAATGGATCCCCTATATCATTACATTTAAAAGTGATGCCCTACACATAGTTCTGGTTAGAATTGTTCATATTCACACTAGGCACACATTTATCATGCAGTTGGTGTTGGACCAGCTGAAGGGGGTTGCCCTACTTTTTGGAGAATTCTTATTTCTTCTTTCTTGGAGCTGAAGTATCAGGGAATTCTCAATTTCCTACTGTATATATGAGCCTTTCTTAGAGTGTGTTTGTGCACACTAGAGAGGAGAAAAGAATAGTGGCACACTGCGATGTGGCGTGCATCTCTTCATTTCTATGAGAGTTTAAGTCATCCATCACCCAACTGTAAGACAATTTCAATGCACTGGAAGGAAAGAAATACAGTATCTATGAAATGTGTCACATCGGCTGCATTCTATTAACATATCACATTGTTCCGTGATTGACTGGCATGGTGGTGGAGATCATGGAAACTGACTATCACTGGAGGGATTAGCGAT
>BRZM01001075.1:0-14536 GCA_033238685.1 Lates japonicus | reverse complement strand
GAGTGATCGGGCATAACAGGCAGTTTGAATATGTCACCTTGTACTCTGGCATATTTTATACTGCAAATAAGTCATCAATTAATTGAAAGCACCATGACCAGATTAATTGATAATGAATATTAAGGTTAGTTGCAATGAAATTACGCATTTTACTTTAGTTAATTTAAAGCACATTCAGTATATGAAACAAAAACCAATATTCATACACAATGTGTACTGTATTTGTAACACCCCATTTTATGTCCTCAATGTTGTTTGTGTTGCTGTTTCCACTAAGCTTTGTTCTGATGAGTTTCTGTTCCATGTCCAATTTTAAGGAGCCAGGGAAAAAAGTTGCTGCTTGTCAAAGACCAAAAAGTCAAGACGAGTGGACGACGTCCAGACAGTCAGAAAATAAAGAAAATAGAGGTGAGTCACCTTAGCATTAGCAAAATTCCTCTCCAGCAAAAGGAAAAATGAAGTAATAACTAATTAGTTAATCCTTACAGATATTCAAGAAGATGAGGATGAAGAATTCTGCACCTCTTTAAGTGTGGGAGATGGACGTTACCTGGTGGACTTGGGAAGGTATGTTGAAATTATTATAAATAAATAATTATAAAAAAATGATTATATTATTATTTAATTTCCCTCCTCTCACCCTGATCATCCCTTTCTTTTTTTAACTTGTAATTATTATATGCATTATATTGATGCTCTGTTTACAGAACAGATTGAAATAAGAGCCCACCTCTCCTATTCACGTGATTAACTTTTGCATCTTTTCTGACTCATCCAGTTCCTCAGAGTTCATTGTTGATGAAGAGTGCATCCTCCAGCTGTTCAGGTCATGCCGGGAATGCAACAGAAAATGTACAGTTAGAAAATACACAGAAGGACTGAAGCTTGTCGTTAACCAGACGTGCTCTTTCTGTCCAAGCCGCTGTAAATGGACTAACCTGCCAGATGAGAAGGATGACGCCGATAGTGGTTTCCAGATCAATGGAAAAGATACAGCGCATGGACAGACCAACACAGCAATGTCGCCAAGCAGTAACACTAGCTGAGACAGTGTCACGTCTGAAACAATGGACCTGGTTGCACGGAGATTGCGCTGAACCAGGAATACGCTCCAGTCTCTGTTTTAACCTGTGATGTTGTGGACAAAGCAACTGGACTTCTGGACATTCTGCTGCTTTTCTCTGAAATGCCATCATGCCATCATCAAAGTCTCAGCATTTTCTCCCCCTCACTTATTGATGATGATGCCATCACGTGTTTAAAGAACAATCTGATGCAAACTAGTGGGGTGGTTAACTCAGCTTGATGACGTCGCACACACCACTGTTGTGAAGAATACGTGACTCTGACTGGTAGGTCAGACTGAGGTATGGTGAAATGATTACTGGTGGTCAGGAATGGGGCCGATGCAGCAAAACAGGTTGTAACCGCAAAGATGGACTGCTCAAAGTTATCATCCTTGTGCCTCTTTGTAGTTCAACAATACACAGCTACCTGAACAAGGATTTATTAAAATGTTCAAGCTATACTGTAAATTGTTCAAATGGCTCATCCTCTTCAGTGTTAGTGGTTAAACTGCCCCCTTTACACCTGGCATTAACATTCAGTGTTTATGTGCAAAGTTTGTTGTGAAATTCATCAGGCCCATCTAACTTGTTTGTGCAGTGCGTACAGAATTATGATAACAAGAACATTAAGGTACCAGTGGAGATGCCTGTGGATCAGGTGTTTTTATAAAGATATTTTAACTGGACACAGATGACATGTTAATATCAGGTGTAAATGGGACCCAAATTTTAAGTTGTAACCAAAATTTTGGTTTTGAAATCACATAAATTTGTTGTGCTACTGCTGGAACCGCTTCATTACAGGATTCACCACGGCATTTAGTAAATACCTGATACTTTATGTTTTTGATAGTCTTTGGTCAAGTGTATTAAAATAAGATTAAATCTCAATAAAATACACCTCATGCAAATTATGTAGACCCTTAAACAGTGACACACTGCAGCTTGAGAGGTTGACCAAGCCCACATATTTAATAGGTGATGACAGGGCATTTGTGTGCTCATTAGACACATTGCACAATTCTGAGCAGTGTTTTAACATTTCAACCCTTGGTGTTTTGGTCAAAAACTACCATGTTTTCAGTTTTGGCTGTGAGTTAAAAACAAACACTATGGAACTGAGGGAAAGAGGAAGTCATGAAAGACTGATTATCATCGCCCCCTGGTGATCAGAAAGCATGACACCAGGTTAATTAAAAATCAAACAACATTAAAGTTAAAAAATAAATAATCTGCTGGCATGGTTAAAACATTAAAGGAAGACATCACACATTAAAAGGAAAAAAAAGGAAGTTAAAAGTCAGTGTGTGACATTCATACTTACTAACTTTGCATTGGTGGTCCCTATTTGGCAAGAGGAAGAACATTTCTACTCTGCTACAATAACAGCACACAAAGACTGCACAGTGAGGGAGCCACTTTTAAACATTCTTAGATGCCAAGTACTAAAACCACGGAAGAAGGGGACTTGGTCCAAGGTGTCTTTAAGAGCAGATATAGCAGCTGAGGTGAGAGGAAGAGTTAGCTAAATTAGCTAATAGCTACATTTTGGTGGAGTGTGTTCAGTTCATTATTAATCAACAATCAGGACTTGTGTAAGTTCTTACAATGTGAATTTCCTCCTGTGCAAATCTGTGAAGGAAGATGCCTGAGGAGACCGTACTGTTCAGCCATCAGAATGTCGTACCCTTAGTTGTGAATGGCAGAAGCAGACTCTCTTGCAGCATGTTCATGTCATAAATCCAGCCGTGATTGAGTTGATCTTCTGGTCAATGCAGATAGCTAGTGTTGTACTGGAAAGAAGCCATCTGGACCCGATTACGCAGCCTCTGGACCTCCAGGTCCTGGAAGTGGTCGTCCTCGTCGTTCTGGATGATGATTTTCTGCAGTTCGCCAATTTCACGCTCCATCCTGGAGCGCAGCTCCCGCTTCATCTTCAGCAGGGCCTGCAATCAAATGGGAATGGTGAATGCAGTGTCTCTTTTTTATTTAACTGTAAAAGTGAGTGATCTAGGCAATACTGCTTCAAATTCATGGCAGTGATATACAGTTTGTCTTTTACTTTTTGCTTACTCATAACTATTCAAAGTCTGTAGCATAATGAAGACAGTTGGTGACTTGTTGCACTGTAACTGCCTACAATTAGCTGAGACAAAATCAAACAAGGCATTGAATTCACAGCAGCAACATTTTTCCAAGCATTTACCTTTTCTTGAGCTTTTTTCCGAAGCTGGATCTCCTGCCTTTCTTGTGCAAGTTTTTCAGCCAGTAGTGAAAACTGAAAGAGAAAGCACATTAAAGTTCACCTGGAATTTCTGACTAGAGTAGCCACCTGTGCTCAAACAATACATTTTTCCCTGAATACCTGCCACTTGAATTATTTGTTGATGTGCTGCTGCTTTGAGAGTCTTCAGTAGTCTTGAGTTGACACAGTTGGACATGAAATTACTTGTGTGTGTTCATGATCTTGTGAATTTAAAAAAGGGTAAAGGCTTGACTGTGAAGTCCATTGTTGAAACAACTGTAAAGGTGTGTGCAACTTCCTGGTTCTTGTACAGGTCACTGTGTGTGCGTGTGTGTGTCATACTTGGTCTTTGTAGTAGTTCTCCATAGACTTGATCTGGTCCTGGTGTCGTCTCTGATGCTCCAGTCGCTGCTCCCTGGCGTAGGCTTTCTGCTCCCTCAACCGGACTTTCTGTAGCTCCAAACCCTCCTCAAACAGCTGCCGAAACATCTGTACAGACACACATATACACAACCACAATTGGGTCATCTTGTTGCCCAAAACAGTAAGGCCAAATAATCACATGGTGTATAATTTCATCTTTAACTTAGTTAAGAAACAAGATTACTAAAATCTGATTGTGTAAATTTTAATCACATTTATATAGAAAATATCTTCAACAACAGTTCATTGAAAAATAATGAAAAGGTTAATCAATAATGAAAACTGTCACTTGTTCTTAGTCCTGAAACTGGAGTACAAAGTTATAAATGGCCTTCACTACCCACCCTCTCCTCCTTGGTTCGTTCCCTCATCAGACGAGCACGGTGTTGGACGTGGTAGTCGTTGTGGTATTTCTTGGCGCGAGCTATCTGTTGTCTCTGTTCCTTCAGTCTGTTCTGTGTTGACTTCTGCTGTTGGATACGCTCTTTAAAGTCCCTCTGAAAGATAAACATATTAGCCTGTAACTAGCCAGCTCAGTATGACAAATACTTTATGTCCAGAAGAGGCCAGATTTATTTACTTGTTACAGAATGTTACTAAATGTGACGTTATTGTTGAGGGTGTGTTTATGTGCAGATGCTCACCAGACGCCTGCTGTGGTCCTGATCTTTGCGGATGAGCCCCACCAGCAGGTCATGTTTCCTCTGGGCTTCCTCCAACTAGAAGAGAAACAGTCATCTGCATATTCATCCATCTGTCAAATCTTCTCATATTTGACAGGGCAGAGAATGGCTAGTGTCAGTTTTGTTGTGACTTGACACATTCATACCTGGCTAGAGAGCTTGCTGCGACGCTGGTGGCTGTTAGAGGATGACAGGGCGTAGAGTCTGTCCACCTGCTGCATCTGCTGCTCCCACATCCTGCCCAGAGCGTGAGGAGAAATGTGAAGGTGGGGCAACTCCTCCAGGAGCACAGGGAGGAGTTCATTCTCCTTTACCTTCACTGGAGAGTGAGAGTGGACACAAAACAAAATATCAGTATAATCACAACACTCAGATATCACATTATTTCTCTTTTCTTGTTTGTGTCAGTAGGTTTGATATTGCATCTGACAAAAAAGGAGTTTCTTAATATTTGTAGTCATATAATCCTGCATACAGTGCCTCCTCCTTAGGCAATGTGGGATGGGTTTGCAGTGGGGGACATGTACCCCAGTAGAGCTTTATGCCAAGCAACGCCCCTGGTCACTAAATTACCCCTTCATTTGTTTGAGCCATTCTGACTTGCCTGTGGTGTTCATGCGCGCACACCGCCTTGTTTGCGGTAATGTGGCTTTCTTTCCACTCCGCTTGTGTGCATCCTTGAGGGTACCAAACGCGAGAAAATGGTTGGCGTGTGCAAGTTTCCTAATTGCAATAACAAAATGACAAGATACACACCGTGCAGTTTTCATCGGCTGCTGTTCTACGACAAACAGAGGCTCACGTTGTGGCTCGCTGCTCTACAAATAGACCCTAACACAAGTGTAAAGGAACTACGCGTGGCAGACTACCGAGTATGTAGTGAGCATTTCGACAGGGAGGATTACATGCACCAGGTCGGATCTAAAACACCCAAACACTACTACCACGGCTGTTCCCAGGGCAGTGAAATCCGAGGTGGGATCAGAGGTAAGGCTCTGGACGCCTGGTGGCGCTATGAACAGCTGACAGCTTAAGTATCATATCGTAACTATTAGCTAAACTCAAAGCTAAATCCTGCTAATATAAGAATGGCTTTATCGTCGCATATTCCTGTGTCTAAGTTTTAGCGGTCCCTACTTGTGGGCTATCTCAAAGTTCACTATGCGTATGTGGTGCAGGGATTGGAGCACTGAGGATAATCGGACTATTTGGAGGCGATTCAAAGAAAAACCGATATTCATATTAGGACATGGAAACTCTGTTGTTAGGTGACAGTAAATACAACATTAAGTTAGATGGCAACCCGCGTAAGACAAAACAGAGACAGGAAATGTTCCTCCAAGCTCAGATACACGCATTAACTACGTGTCAGCTTTGTCAGATTTTCTTTACTTGCAGGAAATCACTGTAAAGATGAAGAATGTGCTTTTTACGGAGGGAAAAGCTTACAGTAGAAATAATGTGGAACCAATAAGGAGTCGTCGTTTCCTTACTGGTGCACATGTGCAGTGTATGGCTGCTCAAAGTCGGTCATCCGAAGCACAACATCAACACAACAGGGGAGGTTACGCACGTGTAACGTGTGTGCGGTAAACAGCGCAGTGGCTGCCAGCTGTCCAACACTACTGCAGACACAACCACAGACATGGGGGAAGTCTCCACTTTGCTGTCTGACTAATAGCTTGCGTTATTTGCATGCAAAAATGGCGAATGATGAGCCAGTTATTCTGGGAGAAGATATGCTACCAACCTGTGCAGAACCAGAACCACTTCAGGTCGGTGTCTATGTTCTGAGGCCGTTTTGTTTGTGGCGTTTATCACCACTGACATGAGCACATAACTCAAAGCTGGTACCGCACTGACCGACAGCAGACAGACAAGTGCTGGCTAATGTTAGCAGCTAGGTTAGCTGAAGTCGGGTGTGCAACGATGGCATCAAGGGTTAATGTTTCCTGAGGATAAAGATATGGGTATGCAGGGGATTACACAGTGTATATAATGGATACCATGAGGTATACAGAGTGGACTGGGGGATATTTCAGCTCTTTGCCATATTATTTTCTGTGTTTCTGTGAAGTAACTTCCAGTCATTGCAGCCAGGTGTTTAGTAGAGGGTCTCTGTTTTTTTGTGGTGTATTACAGCTGCAGGAAACCTGGGCAGTGATGGACAGACCATCAGGCCGGTTCAGAAGCACAGGTGAGTCTTATCTTTACTATCCATTGTGATGTACAGATAAATGTATGATTCACTAATGGCACTGTGGGTGCTCTGCATTATGGCCATGTGTGAAGAAAATGACTGCTGTGGTTTTCATGGCAGGACCTTGTTAGTGCAATACACATGATCGGAAAAACCTAATCATGTTGACAGGTCTAAAGACATGTGGAAGAGACTACGGGGTTTATATGCCAACAGCTGATCAAGGGAATGTCTGCTTATATAAATGTCAAACTGAAAATCAGGCACCAGCTGCTGTTGTTGTAAAAGTTGTCCAATACAGTCCACCTGTTATAAGTCATATTTTTTGTTTTAACTTCGTTTGAAAATTATTCCTAAATGACTTTATATTTTCTTTGAATATTTAAGTATTCTAAATTTCAAGGAAAAAGATCCTTTTGACTGACCATACTGATTTTAATTCACAGGCATTCAGGTAAATCTACCTGAGACGTCCCCTGCAACAACGGAGAAGTAAGTCAGCAGTTCTTTGTTATACCCCTTTGGGTTACAATGATGCAAGATAAAGGCTTCACCTGTGACCATGTGTCCATACTGACAACTTGTGTACGTTCCCACCTCACATCACACGCCATACAAGCACTGTGTTGTTATCATTTCTCAGGTATCTTTTCTTACCCACTATAGACCAACTCCACAGCACATTGTTGATGAGGAGGCCATCCTGCAGCTGATGAAGAACTGCCCAATGTGCAACAGGAAGTGCCGCTGTAGCAAACACACTCGCAGCCCTTACTTCATAGTCTACCAGAGCTGTTACTACTGCGATTATCAACGCAAGTGGGCCAGCCAGCCTGAAGCTAAAAATATGAACATACACAAACCAAACACACTGCCCAAGAAGAAACTCCAGCCAAAGGACAAGGTGTTTGTAAATAAGGCAAGAGTGTCTGAATCCCACAACCAACTGGAGACCTGAGGAGCAGTCTCAACTGTCTTAGATACAAATGACTGACATAAATCTGAATCTGGGCCTGAATCCAGTTTCAGATGTGCCTTAATGTGGATCATCATTATGCAGTTGGAGATGTTTGACGATGACAAACAATTCTGTGAATTTGCTCTAGAGTTGTAGCTTCAGCCCAAAATAATAACATTTGATTTGCTAATAAGGAACACAAAGAGGAGACAAGCATAGTTTTGCTCACTACTAGTGAGAAATACTGCACTGAAAATAGGGTGAGTTGCTATTGTGTTGTGGAAGCAATCATTTTGAATACTAACATAAGTATAGTGTTTAGTAAAATAATAGCAGTTTTACTTTTAGCCATAATTCTGCAGTGCCACCTACAGACCTACATGTCAGAGCGTCCAAGCATGAATGAGCGCAAGACATGATTAATATATAGGACAATGGACCTGTACTGAAGGGTGTCAAGTCCTAACTTACTTGATGGAGCTTTCCTGGGGGCCTCCTGCCGTCTCCGCCCTGGTGTAGTTTGTGTGTTGTGCTGTGATTTGTGCTGGGCCTTCGTTCTAGTTGGGGACAGTCTGGGGGCTTGAGAAACATCCCTCAGTATGGTTTCTCTGTACTCCCGCTCCTTTACACACACACACACACACACACACACACACGGTTCAGTAAACTGGGACAAATTTTTCCAACTGTCACAAGCACTCAGCAGCAAGCTTAAATATTTTCCATTTTGCCCACCTTCCTTCCTGAAGGTTTTGTTGGTATGGTTAATATCCTTGGGTTGTTACTTGTTTAAGATCAAAGCAGCAGCTGACACAGTATTTGCCATTTCATACCAAGAGACATTTTGGGGTTAAGCTGTTTTTTACAGGTTAGAAAAATGTTTACCTTCAGTCTCCAGTAGAACATAAATTAAATCTATTAATAAATCTATAAATGGGGTGCAAATTATAATTTTACAGTTCAAGTTGAACATTGAGGAAATGCTTTCCTAAACCCCTTTTTGTGTATCCTACTGTCTTTACTGTGATATGACTAAAACTTTGCATTCTGTCTGAACATTGATTCTATTTGTGCAGCTTACTCTACAAGGGCACAGGTAAATATTACTATAAAGCTCTGTTTCAGTGACCTAAAAAGGGGGAGGGCTGAGAGTGCTCATTGTACTCATACTATACTAGACTTTATGCTAAGGACTTACGGCTTCCTGAGCTTTGAGCCGCGCCTTGTCCAGATCTGCCCGTTGTTTGTCTTCATATCTTTTCAACTCCTCCTCATAGGCCTTATTCTCCAGATACTGAAAGAGAAAGTGATTGAAATTTCTAAGCATGATGGACAAAGTAGAAACAGCAGCAATAGACATACTTAAGAACAGGCACTACTGAAAACAATAAGGCAAATACAAAACATATCATTAATACCTTGCTATGTTTTCTGTGAGACAGCCTGTGATGTAGCTCTCCTCGCCTTGAATGATCAGAAGCTGTGAGATTTGTCCGTCTCCCATCATCCAGGCTCAAGGCCTCTGCCATTGCATTTTCTAACTGCCCCTGCAGGGAGCGACGGACTCGTGGAGGGGAGGGGGACAAGGAGCGTGTCCGGTGCTTAGATTCAGCGTCAGGTGTTCCTGAAACTAATAAATGTTACAGTTCAATACATTTAATTGAAATCAATGAGATTTTAAATGGCAAAGTTCATATATTTTTTGAAAATTGTTAGGAAGAATCAAACCAGTGTTTTTTATGTTTTAACTAATCAACTACAAATTTCTGCAAGCTCATTCTCATGCATTGTGAAATTAATTAGATATCAGTGGCTACCTGATAAACAATGAATATTACAAACTTGTGGTGTGTTTTTGTAGTTTGCAGTTAATAGCCTACAAACACACAAATCTTTAAGGCTGCAGTTTGATTTTCTCTTTTTAAAAACAATGTGTTGACTGTGCTTTAGCCATAATGTGTTTGTACCTGTGTGCTGCCTGGGAGTCTTGCGACACTCCATGATGCTGTCGCTGTGGTGGGACTGCTTGTCCTCCTCTCTAACCTCACTGGACTCTCCACTTTCTCCCAGAACTCGTTTAAGCATCTACAGGAATTACACCATAACAAACCGTTGTAAGCATTAAAGGGCTAATACACAAATCCAAAAATGTCACAGGCACATATAGTACATCTTCTAATGATTGTTAAGTCCGTGACAAGGTGCTGGGACCACTTATGAAATACACACACCTCGTCAAGTTCCTCAAGTCGATGGGACAGTTTTTCAGAAATGTGCTGCAGCTCCTCCTCTGCTTTCCTGTTCCTCTGCCTGCGGTAAGACAGAGGCTCCTCAAAACCTTCCCCTAACCTGTTACTGCTCAGGCAGACAATAACAAAGACGGCAAAGATGGTTACAAAATCAGAAAGCAACCATTGCAACATTGTCCCCTCATCAAATAATAATGTCTTGGAGGCTATTCCATTCCTTATTCTGTAGCTTCCTACTGATGCACCACCTCCCTTACCTGAGGTCTGTCCTTTCTCTGTGATGTATTCTTCTGCCCTGTAATCTTCTTGTATAACTCAGATCCTCCTCTTCTTGCTCTTCCTCACCCTGCAGGACGAGATGCCACCCACCACCCCTTCTCCACCAGACACTGAAGAGGAAGAGCACATCTGGCTGGGTGCGGAATAAAACCCTCCTGGGACCTCCATTGGTTGGCTGAGATTAGAAAAAACAAGAAATAATTTAATAAACATAAAATAAAACATCTGAACAGGAATAAGACAAAGCAACAGAATGCCCTTTGTCACAAATGTGTGGCATATATATATTAAACTGTATTATTACAGGGAATTAATGAGCCAATGGAAAGAAAAAAAAACGTGTGATCATATTTTTGCCTGATTACTTTTTTCTAACTTTTTCAGAAAGTCCAACAGATTGCAGACTGTGTGTCACAGTATATGTAAGTTAGTAATACTATTTCCATTCTTTTTATCAGAGAGACCAGTGTAGGACACGCACACCCACCCACACAAGTCCAAACCTGACTTAAATGAGGATTCTTGGGCTGACACAACCCTAAAACACTAAACATCCCACAGTGTCTACAGGAGATTAAAGGCTGCTGTAAAATTGTTACAAGTGAAGACTTGTTGTTCTCTTACCTCTAGTGTCTCCCCCTCAACTTCTGTCCTGGCTCTTTGTTGACTGGAGAAAGATTTCTCACTCACAGCTGGAAATTGAGCAAAACATGACAAAAGCATGTAAGGGTCAATTTACAGTCTCCCAGAGCGAGGTCTAAAGTAGTCCAATTGGCAGTCCAATAGTCCAATTGTTCTTACTTACAGTTAAGGTACATGCATTTTAACTCACCGGGAGAATGGCAAAGGGGAGGAGACCGTAGTCCATTGCCAACAACAGTCTCAGCTACTGGTTTATGGATCTGTATGAGAAGGACAGTGAGAAAGCGAAGAGGAGAGAGAAAAATTGTGAAGCTGACAAGAAGCTACTAACACTGACCGACACTGACCACAATCTCTAGCTCACAAAAGTCAATTTTCCACCAGAGAGTACAACACTCTTTTGAACGTAACATATTGACAACAGTGATGTGTTTTAGTGCATGCAATTTACTTCAAATAACTTCTGTAAGTTTGAGCTTAGTGGCTATTGTTGTGTACTGTACTGTCAGCTGTAGAAGCAGGCCTTAGGTTAAAGTGTCAACACCAGGCTCTTGTGCATGTCAGGGCCTGATACTAAGTCCGCTGAGGTGTCCAGACTGTTTTTTATTAGAATGACTTTCAGCAAGATATTTGTAATTTAGTGTGCTGTATGTTCATCACCATTAAGTTGCCTATTTGACTAACGACAAACTGCTGCTTAACACTTTTAGTTCAGGTATGTGGAATAATTAAGAGAAGGTTAGGTCAAGATTTAGTCACACAGAGTGAGAAGGTATTTGGTCATGGTTGTAGGCCAGTACAAAAACAAGCCCATACAGAGTATAGGAATGTGTTTCTTCCAAGTTAATTCACATTAAAAAGATTTTGATAACTATAACTTTAATTGCCTTTTCACAGGTTTCTTAAGTGAATGCAGAACTGAAAGTCTGAAAAGTAAAATACAGGAGTTCTGTTACTGATGTAATTCTTTATCTCAGCCATTTTGAGTGAGTCAGCATGTGCCTATCTTTCAGGTATTATCCTGGAATCACTAAAATAAGAAATGTAAGTGTGTGTGCGTGACTGAAAGACAGAGAGACAGTCTTGCATTGCTGGCACTGCAGTAATATATCTTCTTACTACTAGAACTCTGGTAAATTTGCATATCCTTTCAAATTTCATGCAAATAACAGGTAAACTGACTATAAAACAATTTAACATCATCATATTGTATGATAAGGCTACCTCTGTAGTGACAGGGGCAGTTTCTTCCTCTGTGTGCCCTTGGCTGAGCCCAGCAGCTGTGGGGGGGCTGGATGAGTGTGTGTGCGTCTGTGTCGGGTCTGTGGGGAGTGTTGCTCTGGTTGGGTGGTTGCAGGGCGATGGCCGAGTGCATCGGCTCAGTCAGTGGAGCATCCTGGGTGTCCAGAGGACCAGAGGTGGTGACTGCATCTGAGGTTTGGGGGAGGGATACATTTATCGTAAGAAGACTTAATACAGTTACAAGTTAAACATTTAAATAATTAATCAATAGTAATGAATCAAAATGCAAATGATTGTTAGAGGCAACATGAGATTATAGAGAGAGAACGCCACGACTGTAATTCTTTTGGTGCATGTTGAGCAGGTTATGCCTTTCTGTCAAACTCTGTTGATTCTAAATAGTGTCAGAATATCTTCAGGTTTTGGAGCAAAGCCACATGAGATATTAGATAACTACTGTATATTGTGACAACTGGACAAACAAGTTTCAGTGCATAAACCTTTTGTGCAAAAAACATTTTGAAAATTCATGTTCCACTGAGGAAACAGGGATTCCAGGCGTAGCTTTATGTGACACCTTGGCCACAGCACAACTGTAAAACCAGAGGGAGAAAAAAGCACTGGTATAATACTAATACTACATAGATGTTGCCTAAACACAGTCATTGTCAGAAGTAAAGATGGCCTGTGTTTTTGCATCTTACCTTCTTGTTTACCTGTAAATGTGCGTGCTGAGACTCCCAGACCAATCAGCTCACTGGTTGATCCCATCTCCTCAGCATTCCAGGAATGAAGGGAATGTTTACTGGACTGGGCAGCGGACCTGAATGATAAAGACACGATATGATCTACCACAGGTTCACCATGCACTATACATTAAAGCAGACACCTAGTAATTAGATACATTTCCTCTGAATTTATCAAACCACAGCTGTGATTAGATTATGGAATTTAAACAAAGTCAGGGAGTGTGCTGATGGCCTCATTGCTTTGATTTGTTTGTGTTGTTTTCTTTCATCTTGTGTCTATTGTGTGTGTGTGTGTGTGTGTGTCTGGGTGGCTACCTACTGCATACAATTGCCCTTACAGGGATAAATGAGGTTGCACTGAATTGAACTGAACTGAACTGTAGCATCAAACACAAATAAACATTAGCCTTAGCTAAGATCAGGCTATGGCAGTGTGTCTGTTAAAAGCCACGCAGTCTTCCTTGTACATATTGACACAGCATATTGTTCAGTCATAACAGCAGGAGCACTAACTCACCGATTACTCAACAGCTGCAGTGCTACTCAGTACACACAGTCTGTATCCGTGGTGCTTCTGTTACTCACAGTAACACCTACCAGTTTTACATTTCACTTTTAAGATTATGAATAAATCCACCAGCACTGCCACAACCTGCACACAAACAACTGAGTGAGTTGCAAGGATGTCCCTGTTTGACAGTGACCCATTCACGTATTAATATTTACACTACTGCTTAGAATTTTTTAATGATACGGCGACCACCGAGATCTACACTTAAGCTGACTGACGTGGTGTCATGTGGGGAAAATCAGACTGTCAGCAGTTTTTTGGTCTACAGTAAAGCTCAACACAAACAGAACAGTTAGTAATCTTTTACTTTGTTTGAGATGTCATTTAAATACAGGAATAACGGTGCACATTTTCAGACAGTCTCTCCAGGAAGACATTCACAGTTTTGCACTTGGCTGTACTCATGAAAATCTCCACAAATAGCTGAGTAACAAATTTGTACTGTATGCACATAAATGTAGGTGTTTGTTAATATTAACCTATTTTAACACTAGTCTTTAAGACTCTGATACACTCCCCTTCTTATCAAAGTAATAAATCATATTAATAAATCAGACCGATAGACTTCACCAGCTGAAGCTGACCAAGCAACAAAGTGACAGTGCTTACAAGACCTTTTGCTCTCTGAATCACTCTCTGAAACACCTGCTGCCTGGCATGTCTCTCCAAAGAACATTCTCTAGCACAGAGAAAATTGTGGATTTATAAGCACAGCAACAGTGATATGTTTGGGTTAAACAGAAGAACTGCATAGTTGGCATGAACTGTGGTACCCACAATACCAGAAAACACAAAGAAAAAGAGTGTCACCCACAGAAATTCAAATTTCATCCAAAGCAAAGTAAAGGAAAGGGGTCATACTATTGCCCACACTGTGTAACCCAGTAATCTCCTGGGAGTTTGGTCAAAACCACCTAAGCAATAAAAGATTAACACCCAAGATATCACCATGATTAACCCATAAAAACCCTCCTTATTTATCTCACATTTAATTTATCTTGTGAACTTGTGAAGATTTCATAGGCATTTCATAAAGTTATACTGTGTTTTGTAGTGATTGAGAAGGATATGCAGTACATCTAGGAGAAGCTCTTACTCTCCAGTGAAAGACAAAGATGCTCCATCCAGTTTAGTCTCCTTGTGCTCTGGAGCATCGCAACTTGTTGACTCCTTGGTTTCACTGGGCACATCCTCACTGAGACCGTTATTCAGTTCCTCTGAAAAAAAA